>PVJH01021010.1:0-39572 GCA_004026705.1 Nesogale talazaci
GCCCAGTACCTCAGTCCAAGGGGCCTGTGATCAGATAGAGAAGCAAGCGTTCTGAGAGGCTATTCCATTTTTTCTAGTACTTGATTTTTTTTTTCATGGATAATGTTCCTTATTTATTTTTAAGAAACCTTGCTGAACCCTGTGTGGAACTGGGAGAGAGGGGTGGGCAGGATGAAGCCTCTGCTTTAGAAAGCCTTGCCCAGGTCAGGCCACACAACCCAACCCACTCAGCAGCGCCAAGACTCGACCTTCTGCCCGGTCTTCCCACTGTGTGCGGTCTTCCCACTCTCACAACCTGGGCTTTTTATTCAATGCAGGATCCCTGTTTTACAGACAGCCGTCGTTCTCTGCACATCTAGAAAGATCGGATTCATGTGACCCACTGCGCGATACATGACTTCATTTCATTCGACAACGCTGTTTTTTGAGGGAGGGGACGTGTAAGGGGAATAACTCAGGGAGACAGAGGAAGGTGGTTACCCTCACGCTTTCCCTGAGCAAGTAAGTACCTCCCAGAGCAGAGGTGCATAGTCAAGTCCGACCCCAGCTGTTTGCCGCCCCCCATTCCCGTACTGGGTGTGGGGGGACCCCATGTGCTTTGGAGACAGGAGTGGAAGCGTGCGGGCAGTACTCTAAGGCCTCTGTGGACCCACATTTTAAGTAGACAGTGGTCACGAATGCTAAGAGATCGCATGGGAAGAACCAGGTCTGGCAAACAGGAACGTAATTCTGCTTGGAGTCAGGTAATGTGAATGTGAGTTCTGACCCACTGATGAACTAAGAAGACATACTTTCTGGGTGCCTCACTTTCTTCTTGTGAATAGGAGTAATCTAGTACTCTACGGAATATATGAATTTTCTAGGAAGATTGTAACAAAATACCACACTTCTGGAGGTCACAAATCCAAACCCATGTAGCTACCAAAACATATTCTCCTGAAGACTCTAGTGCAGTGGTTCTCAACCTGTGCGTCGCGACCCCTTTGGGGGTCGAACAGCCCTTTCTCAGGGTCACCATTGGAAAAAACCTAAATATTTCACAATATCTAGTTACATACTGTTTTGTAATTAATCAGCATGCTTTAGTTATGTTCACCATGTTTATTGGACCATAAAACGCATCCAGTTTTTAGAGGAAGAAAACAAGAAAAAAAAATATTCTGAACCAAATAGTACCAGTCTACTAAAATGTTCTGAGGTACCACATCTTTGGGCCATAAGATGTATCCTTGTTTTCCCCCCACTTTTTTGGGGGGGAGAAGTATATCATATGGTCTGAAAAATACAGTAATTATGTTCAATTTGCAACAATGAAAATACATCCTGCACATCAGATATATTATGATTCATAGCAGTACCAAAATGACAGTGATGAAGTAGTTATGAAAATAATGTTATGGTTGGGGATTACCACCACGTGAGGAACTGAATTAAAGGGCCACGGCATGAGGATGGCTGAGAACCACTACTCTAGAGGAAGGGTTTTTTCTTATCTCTTCCAGTGGCTTGTAGGCAACTAGTGCTTCCTTGACTTGAAACTGCATCTTCTCATGCCTCTCCTGCCTTGTGTGTTTTCTCTTCTTCCCTAAAGGTACACTGAGAATGGATTTTCAAGTATGCTCTCATGTTGGCTGATAACATCTTCAAAGACCTTATTTCTAAATAAGGTCATGTTTCTGTGAATCGAGCATTAGGACTTTCTGGGGTACACAGTTTCACCAACATATCTAGATCTACCTACCTCTGGCTATTTTCTTCGGCATTCATCTTCTGCTTGGAAGGTCCATTTTTATTACTTGGGAGGCTATCTCCACCTCAAGGTCCTTAATCCCCTCTACAAAGTTCCTATTTTCAAACAAGAGCATGTTTACAAATATCCAGGCTTGGGATTTCAGCACAGCTGGGTAGGGGCTAGGAATAATTTTACATATAGCATTGAATTTATTTGATACCTGTAGTAATCGCCACATCCTCCCACAGCTGAGGATAAGCATGGATCATAAAAAAGAATGAGTTGCCCTCTTGCTGGGAAGCATCACACAGTTCTGTTCCACCACTGCCGTGCTGGTGCCTTCTCTCTTTTTCTCACCGTCTCCCTCAGCAGGCAGAGGGAGGCAGCTTTTGCTGTCATGCCTATCTTCATGGGCAGTTGTGAATGATAGCGAAGGTGAAACGGACAGGCTCTGAGATCAGCTACTTGACCCAGAGAAATACCCAAGATGTTATAAGGTCATGTTCAAGAAAATGCATAAGTTGCATATAGAAAGGCATTCTAGCCAGAACTCAGGAGAGGTGGGGCAGAGAGGACTAGCAAACCATGCACAAAGAGCGTAGACTGAACCAGACACAAACTGGCTCGTCCCATGCCTTCCTTGAAAACACACCGAGTTAGATTGGTCTCTACTTGGTGCTCTCACTCAATTCCCTGCCATCCCCTCGCCTCACCCGTCTGAATCGAGACGTTGGCAGCAGGGCCAGACTCAATTCCAGATGCCCAGTGATAATGACAGTACATATTAACACTCCCTCATTATTAAAGGCCTATGGCTTTAAAATCACGTTAATCACTGAATAGCCTTCTTGTCTGATGTCAGACATTCTCAGGACAGCCTCTTTGAGGTATTCTGTTGCCTAAGAGAACTGTTGCTGGGAGTCCAGTCCCACATCTGGATGGGTCCTAAGGGACGGATGGTTGTGCAATTGAAGAGATGAAATTAAGAGACAGACAAACGTTTTAAGTGCTCACCTCCACAGTGGCAGCAGCAGGAACCGGATCTGAGAAGAGCGAAAGAATGTACTCACATCAACTTTGATACTATCGGGCACACAAGCCGTGATAAGCAAACACATAATAGGAAGGGGTTGTATTCGATGCATACCTGTAACAGGAAGGGGATCAGCTAGGGGTATACGCCCAATAGGAAGGGGAGGAGGTATTAGAGGCAGGAAGGTACATACACATGGGTGGGCTCTGGAGTTGAGATGGCTACCTAACCTTAATCATCTCTGAACAGGTTTGACCCTGGGTGTCTCAAGGAGAATAATCTATGATCCTTTATCAGAAGGGAGAGGGACCGACTAAGGGTGGGACAAGCCATAGGGTCTGGTTGCTCTCAACCTTAAGGCAAGTAGTCTTCCAGCAGTTGACCTTCTAGAGTATATAGTAGCAACCTTGTGCTTACAAGCACCTTAAGATTGGCATCATTACAGGGGGCATAATGGGGGTAACTTTTACTTAGGAGAATGTGACTGGGCCGCATCTTCACTCTACAAATGTGAAGGTCTCCCTCTACAGGAGCCCCACCCTCACAGACCCCTTAAGGTGACCAGACACCATTGACCCGGGGTCGGGGGGTGCTTGATTTAGATTTTGGTCTATATGGAGCAATAAAAATGTTCATAGCATATAAAAATAGTATTGTAATATACTTATTTTAATTTTAAAACGCTGTGGGATGGTGTTAAAAAACGGGACGTCTGGTCACCTTACTATCATATGAGTGTAGAGAATTTGTCTGCATACACTCTCTTCCCGGGTCTGTTCCCCACACTGCTGTATTCCAGTGAAGTGTCCTTTGACCTCTTGTTCCCAGTTTCACAGGCTCTAGGTTCATTCCCACAAAGCTACAATCCTTAAATCTATAGAACTCTGAAAATTAAGGTTTTTGTCTTTTTCTAGTCACCTTTAATGTTGTCTCTATACTTTTATGTCAAACTTGTTTGATGTGATGTCACACTGTTATTGATGTGTCATGTGTATTTGAGGCATCCATTTGCCCCAATTATGCCTATTCTCCGGCAGAGTTCCAGACTCACAAATCCACAGGAGCTGTTGTACCCTATCAAATAGGGTCATTTCGAGTCAGAATCAGCTAGATGGCAGAATGTGTTTTTGTTTTTTTTTTTTTTAGTTTGGTCTGTGAACCAGTGGAAATGGTGCATTACACAGCTTTCTAAAGATTTGAGAAATGTTTAGTTCTGGGGCACAGGTGAAACCTGGGGAGACAGAATGCATGTTCTTGAGGTTGCAGGGCTATGGTGCACTTACTTATTAACAAGTGACCGCCAAGTCCGTACTGACTCCTGGTGACCCCAGGTTGTCAGCGTAGGACTGTGCTTCAATGTTTTCAATGGATAGCTTTTGGAAAATAGACCCCCCCCCCCCAGGCCTTTCTCTTGGCAGACTCACACTCAGCCTTTGGTTTAGAAGCTGTGTGCTTTAACTAGTTCCTTCACCTATGCCACTCACACTGAAATGTAGGCACTATTAAGTGCAAACCTCAAAGCCCTAAGACCCTGCTGGGCAATAGAGTAATGCACAGTTGAGAGTCGGATGCCCTCTGAACCATCTCAGCAGATATGTCAGCCGGGCATAGGCAAAGGCTGGTGAGCGGGTCCTGAGAGGGAGGCCTGAAGCATGACTATTTAGCTGGTACAGTTTGTTCCAAAAAGATGCGTTTGCACTTGTGGTTCTATAATGCTTATGTGATTGTTGATGTTATTCATAATCATAGAAGTATCATAATGTCTGGTTTCCTTATATTTTGTAGATAGCAGTCAAGTATGTAAACAAATGTCTGGAACTCTCTGGAGTTTGGATTTACCTAATAATATCGCTAAATAAGTATTAAAGGCAAGAAAATAAAGCTCCACTAACACTGTTGTCTGTATGTGTCAGTCTTGGACAGATTACTATTTGCAATGGAATATGTCAGAGTATCCAGGCGTGAAGACTGTCCGTTTCCCTGATGGTCAAATTTGGAAGCCAGATATTCTTCTCTATAATAGGTAAGCACATTGAGCAAAAAGAAAAGTAATATGTGTATGTTTAGCAATCAAGAGCATTTGAGTGTGTTCCTGACATGTTAGATAAGTTATCCATTAATTGATACGATTGTCCCCTGTGGGATTAGCTAAACAGTCAGGCCTTTGAGAAGCACTGAAATAGATTTTATGCTACAGCAGTGGTTCTCAACCTTCCTAATGCCGTGCCCTTTAATACAGGTCTTCATGTTGTGGTAACCCCCCAGCCTAAAATTTTCTTTTTTGAAAAAAAAAAAACCAATTATTTATTGACATATAATTCACAAATCATACAGTTCAATAGTTCAATCACATCAAAAAGAGTTGTGCAATCATGATCAAAGTCAGTTTTAGGACATTTTCCTCAATTTTGGACTCATCGTTATTAGCTGCCTATTCCCACCAACCTCCCCTGCCATACTCCCAGGGAACTATTAACTCAGTTACCATCTCTCTAGATTTATCTACCTTGGTTTTTTCCCAATGATTTTATCGGGGGCTCTTACAGCTCTTATAACATTCCATCCATCATTTGTATCTATCATATCTGTACACATGTTACCATCTTCATTTCCAAAATATTTTCTACTTGAGCCCTTGGTATAAGCTCCTCTTTCCCCCTTCTTCTTCTTCTTCTTCTTCTTTTTTTAAATAAATCACTTTTGGGCTGAGTCCCAGTGGCATAGAGATTGAGTATGGGACTGCAGCCCACTGGGTTGGCAGTTCAAATCCAGCAGCAGCTCTCCAGGAGCAAGGCTGGGCCTCCCACTCCCACCAGAGGGCAGTGATACCCCCCCCAAAAATCTAGTAAATTAAAAAAATTTTTAATTAAAAAATAAAAATAAATCACTTTGGGGAGGGCTCATACAACTCCCATCACAATCAATACATACATGAATTGCATGCAGACCACATTTGCACGCTTATTGCCATCATCGCTGAAAACATCCTCCCTCCACTTAGGCCCCCAGTACCAGCTCCCCATATTTCCCCTCCCTCTCCTCTCCCTCTCCCCCATGAACCCTTAATAATTTACAAATTGTTATTTCTTTTTCATATCATACACTGTCCGATGTGTCCCTTCACACACTTCCCTGTTGTCCGTGCCCCCAGGGAGGAGGTTATAGGTAGATCCCTGCAATTGGCTTCCCCTTTCTACTCCACCCTCCCACCACTGGTCCTGAAGGGATCATCTGTCCTGGATTCCCTGTGTTTCCAGCTCCAGTGTACATTACTGGTCTAGCTGGATTTGTAATCATGATAGTGGGTGGGAGGCAGCATTTGAGAACTAGAGGAAAGTTGCATACTTCATTGTTACTACACTGTACCCTGACTGGTTCATCTCATCCCTGTGACCCCTCTGTAAGGGGATGTCGCTTCACTATTGCTGGACTTTGGTCTCCAATCTGTATTCCCCCTCATTTACACTGATACAATTTTTAGTTCTTTGATGCCTGGTATGAAGCCCTTTGACACCTCGTGGTCACCCGGGTGTGCTTCTTCCATGTGGTCTTTGTTACTTCTGGGCTGGATGGTTGCTTGTTTACTTTCAAGCCTTTAAGACCCCAGAAGCTATATCTTTTGATAGCTGGGCTTTCTTCACCACATTTACTTATGCACACATTTGTTGTCAGCGATCAGATCAGGAAGGTGAGCACAAAATGGTACTGGTTTTTAATTCCTGAAGCCTGATAACTGATCCTTTTGACACCTCGTGGGCCCACAAGCTGGGGTGCTTTGTTCATGTGCATAACTTATTTCCATTGTGCATAAATTATTTTCATTGCTACTTCATAACTGTAATTTTGCTACTGTTATGAATCAGTGACCCTTGTGAGAGGGGTTGTTTGACCCCCCCAAGGGATCGTAACCCACAGGTTGAGACCGGCTGCTCTGCAGTGCTTTCCATCCTGGATATGGGCTTTTCCTACCTTGTCTGCTGCCTGTAACGGCCACTTCTACAGGGTTGTACACTAAAAATGCATGTCGCTATTTCTGCTTACATCGATATGGGAACTATACTTGAATGGGGCAGGGGTGCACACACTGAATGTAAGTTAGTATGGCCAACAGCAGGAGGGGTTGCCATTGAGACGTTCTGGTAGAGTTTTCTCTTTGGGGCCAGCTACTCATTTGACACAAGCCCTTGTATCATGGGAGAGTTCTGCAGCAAAGACAGATGAGGGAGGATTGCCTTCCTTAGCTGCGTGTGGAACTTTGTAATGCAGATTGTGTACTTGACAGTGGAAAGGTAGATATTTTGACAATTCTTCTTTTGAGGTAAAATAATAAGATATTATTCATGAAGCCACGGCAATCTAATATGTAGGCAAGAGCCCTAAAAGCCAGGTAACCAGGCAAAGTAGATTTCTAAAAACAGTGACTATCTTTATTAAACTCTGTGTGTCGAATATGGGACTTCAGAACATCTCCTGTTCAATAAGGTCCAAAATGTAATAAACTGGTTGCTGGTGAGTGAAATCTAACTAGATCTCTCGTGTATGCTTACATCAAAGTAGAATTGTGCTCCATTGAGTTTTCAATGGCTGATTGCTTCCGTATTTTGTAGATACCAGCTTGCCAGGAATTTCTTGTGCGTTGCCTCTGAGTAGACTAATCTTTTGGCTAAGAGTCTGTGAATTAACTATTGACACCATCCAAGAGCTCCATGTAATATCATAAGAAACATACAAAAGAAAATTATTTTCTAATGAACATTCTCTTTGGCTCATCCAAAGGAGGGAAATAAGCCTTCCTGGTTCACAAAACAGTGTCATAGACCTGACAGAGATTATCCCTGGACTGTTTGATACCTCTGCCCCACACTGGCTAATTTTAGAAGGCTGGGTAATTTGCTTTCTTGTACTGACTTCTCTCATTCTTTGCTCTGAGTGGACATATCTCTCTTGAATAATTTGTCCTCTCTCCAGAAGGATTTTCTTTCTTTCTTTTTTTATTTCTGCCCCTCTTCTCTTTAAGTTATATCAGACAACCAAATTTTGAGAAATGATGGCTAAAATAAATGTGAGAGGTTCCAGAGTGGAAGGTGAAAAGCTGTTGCTGTAAGGTATCATCAAGTTTGTTCCGACAACGAGGCTTTACATAACACAGAACAAAACCCTGTCTGATGCTGTGCCATCCTCACCAGTGAGAGGGTAGAGCTCATTTGTTAGAAGAATGGTGTCAGCCCAGCTTGCCTTCCTTGTTCTTTCTTTCTTTCTTTTTTTTTTTTTTGCTGCCCTTCTATTTTCCCAAGCAAAAGTTCTTTTCCAGCAACTGGCCTCTCTTGATAACATGCTCAAAGTACGTAAAACAAAGTCTTGCCATTCTTGCCTCTTTTGGCTGTACTTCTTCCAAGACAATACTATCTTGAAGTACAATGGCATCTGTGATGGAAAAGTATCTGTATGAGTGGGCTGAGCTGCAGTGGCGTCGTGGTTGTGCGCGGGACTGCAGCCCACTGGGATGGAGGTTCAATTCCAGCAGCGGCTCCACAGGAGCAAAGGCTGGGCCTCCCACTCCCACCATCAGAGGACAGTGATGCCAAAAAAAACCAAAAACAAATGAATATAAGAACATTTATTAATACAAGTAGTATTCAAAGTTATGTATAAACCACTGAAGCTAGTGATGCAGAAATTGAAGAATTTTATCAACAACTTCAGTCTCATATTGATCAAATGTACAGTCAAGATGCATCTAAGACAAATGTGTTTCTTCTTTTGACATCCCATGGTATTGTCAATATTCCTCTCCAGCACCGTAATTCAACTGCATTGATTCTTCTTCTGTTTTCCTTTCAGTGTCCAACTTTCACATATATATGAGGTGATTGCTTGAAAATACCAGACTTTGGGTCAGGCCCACCTTAGTCCTCTATGCAGCATCCTTACTTTTAACACTTTAAAGAAGTCCGGTGCAGCAGATTTACCCAATGCAGTGAGTCATGTGATTTCTTTTTTTAAAAACATTTTATGGGGGCTTATAAAGCTCTCAACACAATATGTACATACATATTTTGTGTATTTACCTCTTTTTTGTGGGGATACTCCTACAACTCTGTCTCAATCCATGCATCCATCCGTTGTGTCAAGCACACTTGTACATTTGTTGCCATCATCATCCTCAAAATATTTGCTTTCTACTTGAACCCTTGGGGTCAGCTCCTCTTTTTCCCCCTCCCTCCCATCGTTTTATTTCTTGACCGCTGCTTCCGCAGACAGTGATCGCAGATCCAAGCAAGATAAAATCCTTGACAACTTTGATGTTTTCTCTGTTTATCATATTACCTATTGGTCCAGTTGTGAGAACTTTGGTTTTATTGACCTTGAGCTTTAATTCAGGGTGAAGGCTTTCATCCTTGATCCTTCTCAGTAAGTGCTTCACGTAGTCTTCACTTTCAGTAAGCAAGATGGTGTCATCTGCATATGGAACATTATTAAAAAGGCTTCCTCTAATCCTGATGGCATGGTCTGTATAGATACTAATAGGGATGGGATAAGTCAAATGTTAATGACTCATCAGTCACTTTGTGATTGTGGTAGTTTACACAATTTCATGTCAACTTGCAGATATATCAAAGTGTAGGGATGGTATTCATCCTGTCAGTCAGGTCACAGCCTGATGGTATCTCCTTCTGTGTGTGACCTTCTCATAAGGAGAGCCTGGGGAACCTCTCCTTCTTTCTCTGCCTCTACTTTCTGCTGACTGACCCTGACCGCTACCAGAGGCTTCTGTTGTACCCACCGCCATTGGGTTTACATGACTTTGCACCCACCAGCCTGTGATCTTCCTGCATTCTGCCTCATTGCTTACTACTGTGTAACTATGAAGAGGGACTAATAGACTAGTATTGGACTTAAGGACTTGAATTGGAGTGGGGTGGGTGGAATATTTTCTTGATATATAATTACTTCTTGATAAAAGGTCTTGCTTACACATATATGGATGTCACTAGATTTGTTTCTCTGGTCAACCTGGCCTACTCCATGGTGACTTGCATTTTGCTGAGACGTTGGAAGGTATGTCACTGTTTTTTCAAGTACCAGGAGAGTCACCAGGATGAACAGGTCTCAGCAGAACTTATAGGCTGGGAACAAATTACCATGAAGGAATGGTCTATCTGCGCTAGAGGAACTGTCCACAGAAAGCGTCATTGCCAGAAGATGAGTTCCTCATATTGGAAGTCTCAAAACAGAGACTGGGAAGAACTGCTTCATTACAGTAGAGTTGATCTTAACAGAATAGGTGGAGTAAACTTGGGGGGAATCTTCATTTGCTTGCAAAGTACAATTCAAACTAACAAAGAGGCAGCTGAAAATCTCAATTAATAATTGGAAAACATAGAATGCACCAAACATGGATGTAGGAAAATTGGAGTTGGTCACAAATGACTATATTAAGATCAATATCTCATCCATTAGTGAGCCGATTGGGCTTGCACTGGCTTACTTTGATGGGAAGGACAAAAAATTTAATCATTTCATTGGGGGCTCATACAACTCTTAAAATGATCAATACACACATCAGTTGTATGCAAACTACATTTGCACATTTGTTGCCATCATCATTCTTAGACATCCTCCTTCTACTTAGGCCCCTGGTGTGTTAGTTCAGGTAGACTAGAGAAACAAATTCATAAAGATGCTTATGTATATAAGGGAGAGATTTATATACAAGAGGAATGGAACATTGAGAAAGCATTCCAACCCAGTCCAGGTCCAAGTCCATATATCTGATATTAGCTAATATGTCCAATACCAATCCATAAGTCCTCTTCAGACTCACAAAGCACATGCAATGGTGCCAGGACGATCACAGCCAGTGGGTACAGATTCTTATGTATCCAGGGGTGGTAGAAGCACCTTAATGGTGACAGGGGTCTTCTCATGGCTCCTCCAGTTTCCAGGGCTCAGGGTCTATCAGCATGCTGCCATGTGTCTTGTCAACTGCCATATCTCCCAAGGACTAAGTCCTACGAGTCTCTCACCTCCAAGAGGAAATACTGTGACTTCCCAGAATTGTCCAGAGAAAACCATGTCCACACAGAAGTCTCATTGGCTATCTCCAGATTGACAAACTGGACTCCACCCCTACACTCCCAATCCTGAAAATGACACAAGAGGACATGACTGCCACACTCAGTATCAGCTCCCTATATTCCGCCTCACCCATGAATCCTTAATAACTTGCAAATTATCATTATTTCATCATATCACACTGTCTAATGTGTCCCGTCACCCACTTTTCTGTTGTTTGTACCCCAAGAGGTTATTTATAGATCCCTGCAACTGGTTCCCCCTTCTACTCTACCTTCCCTCGACCCTCCCGTTATCACCACTCTCACTACTGGTTCTGAAGGGATCATCTGTCTTGAATTCCCCATATTTCTGGTTCCAGTGTACATCCCCTGGATTTGTAAGGTAGAATTGGGATCATGATAGTGGGGGGAGGAAGCATTTAAGAACTAGAGGAAAGTTGCAGATTTCATTGTTGCTACACTGTTCCCTGACTGGCTCATCTCTTTCCTGTGACTCCTCTGTATGGGGATGTCACTTCACCTATTAATGGGCTTTGGGTCTCCAAACTATACTCCCCCTCATTTATAATGATATAATTTTTAGTCCTTTGATGCCTGAAATATGATCCCTTCGACACCTCATGGTCACATAGTATGGTGTGCTTCTTCCATGTGAGTTTTGTTGCTTCTGAGCTAGATGGCCACTTGTTTACTTTCAAGCTTTTAAGACCCCAGAGGTTACATCTTTTGATAACTGAATACCATCATCTTTCTTCACCACTTTTGCTTATGCACACATTTGTCTTCAGTGATCATGTCGGGAAGGTATGCACCATGAAATGCCAATTTAATAAAGTGTTTTTTTTTAAATTTATGTAGTACTTGAGTGGAGGTCCAATGCCCATTTGTTGTCTTAATACTAACCCTATAAGTATATGCACATAGATCTATTTCCCATCATCACATATAAATATGTTCACCTATGTACATGCCTGCATTTAGACCTCTATAAATGCCCTTTACCACGCCCCCACACACACACCACCACCCCCACCCCTTCGTTGGAAGGACAAATTTAAGAGAAACATTTGATGATCCATCTTGAAATGCAATGCTGCATGTAATAGGATAATATTTCTAGTTTACAAGGAAGTCCAGTTAATACAACTATTATTCACATTCACATACCAACCACTAAAGCTAGTGATAAAAAAATTGAAGAATTCTACTAAGTTATTCACTCTGGAATTGATCAAATGTGCACTCAAAAACCAGATGTTCTGCTTTTTAACAATTTAACAGTGTCCCATGGGGGGGTTAAAGTTAAAAAATATATATTACAATACTATTTTTGTGTTCTATGAAAATTCTTGTTGCTCCATATAGACCAAGTCAAAAGACACCACCCTCTTTGCCCCCCGGTGAATGGTGTCCCGCTTAAAATCTGGTCACTTTAACTCAAGATGAACTGATCATTACTGGTGATTGGAATGAAAAGGCTGAAAACAAAAAAGGAAAAACTGAATTGGGAAAATTTGGCCTTAAAACTGAGGCTGAAGACTGCATGATAGAACTTTGCAACACCATCAATTTCTTCATTAAGGGTCCTTTTTTCCACAACATAAAAGGCGACTGTATATGTGGACTTTGCAGATGCACAACTAAAATTGACTAGGTCATCAGACAAATCACAACTGTGGAACAGATCATCAACTGCTCATAAACAAGCTCAAGTTGAAGCTTAAGGAAATTAAAATAAATCCTCAAGAGGCCAAATGCAAGCTCTAGTATGTACTCTCTATAGTTGGAGAACATTTCAAGGGCAGATTTGATACATTGGATAATGACAAAAGAACTGATAAGCTACGGGATGACATTATGAACATAATACATGAAAACAATTACTAGAAAGACAGGAAATAAAAAAGCCCCCAATGGATGCATAGAGAGCTTAAAGTTCTCAGCACTAAGTTTGCCAAAGGTCTGGTTCACAGTGGAAGCCCTTAATGAATCTCCACAGAAATTCAGCCTTCATTGAATTCCTCCTGACTACGACTCAGCCTAATGAATAGCTTTGCCTTCACACCAAAGGGATTAATTACTCTCACTCCTCCAGCAGGTCTAGGGAGAGATAGCATGGCACTTAATGGGAACAAGGGTACCGGGATCACATGATCATAAGTTACAACCTGACTGCCTTGTCCCAAACTTGTAAGCTCTTCTGTCGTGGACCCAATGCTGTTCTGTAGTCCCACTTATAAGTATTGTGTTGTGTTTCCAAACCTCCACAGTTATCTTGGGTGCAATCATAACCCTTTGCTAATGAGTCACAGCAACCGTACAGGACAGAGTAGAGGTTCCCCAAAGGTTTCACAAGGCTGTGGTCTTTATGCTGCACACTTCCCCCATGTAGCAGTCTGTGGGTTTGATCCACCAAACTTTCTCTTAACAATTGAATGCAGAGCTGAGCCCCGGTGGCATCGTGGTTGTGTGCGGGACTGCGGCCCACTGGGACGGAGGTTCAGTTCCAGCAGTGGGGCTGGGCCTCCTACTCCCACCACTGGAGAGCAGTGATGCCAAAAAAAAAACAAACCACAATTTAATGCATAGCAATGAATACTGCTGTAGAGGTGAAGTGGAAGAAGGAAGGCCTATTCAGGAATTATAAAGAAGTATAGAGGATGGGTCAGTGCAACATAGTCCTTTTTAAAATAGTCCAAAAACAAAGATGTCGATTATATTGGTGACATTGAAAGCTTTGGGTGAATCTGTCATTGTGTTAAATCTGTCATTGTGTTAAAAAAAAAAAAAACCAACATGGGAAATAACAAAACTGGGTTTCAACTCAATCAGATGTTGACCTCAAGATTAATGGAGATTTGGGGAGATAATGAGTTTAGTAATTCTGCCATCTTCTAGGTACTCAGCGTACTCAAAATATGGTATTTTAGTAGGTTCACTTATGCATGGATGGAGGGAAGCTTTTCCTTTGTTTTTGTTAGGTGCCATCCAGCTGATTCCGACCCATAGCAAACAGAGTGAAGCGCTGTCCAATCCTCTGCTGTCCTCACACTTGTTCTTAAGCCTGGGCCCTGCCGCAGCCACTGTGCTAATCTACCTCCTCTTTCTCCCTCCCTCTCGGCTTTACCAGGCACGATGTCGTTTTCCTTTCAGAGAAAAAATGTTAGCACTGTGTGCACGTCATAGCTTTAAACTGAGCGTTAGCTTGATTGGGGTAAAGCATCATAAAGGTGTCTGCCATCTTTCTTGTTCTGTTTCTGGTTGATAGTTTCAGACGTCCATATGAGTCACTAATCAGTTTTAAGATGTGATATATTTTCTGTGCTTTGAAAGGGCCAGATCCTTACAAACAGCCATCCCACATCCTTTCTGGGGTAGGCTGCTTTATTTCCTTGATGAAGGGGGAGCAGATGATGATACTGAGGGCCAGCTGGCAGGTTTGCTTGGAGGAGAAGATGGGCACTAATGAAAGGAGCCATGCCATCATGCTGATCCAAGTGGTTTCCCAGCTGCATTGTTCTGCTTTCTCCAAATCTGCTGTTCAAAGATTTGTCTGAGCAGAACCCTACTGAAAGGGAGTAGCAATTATAGATGGCTTGTCGTGATGCTCCCCTGGGGTAGAATGAAAGAAGTTGTTGGTATCAGCACTCTGATCACAGAGGGAGCGTGGAAGCCCTTGTTCTATAACTGTTGGCCCTGTAATGTGTAGGTGCAGGCAAATATCGTGGCCTCCTTAGACCTCTCCCTGCTTGAGCTACTCCACCAGAAGGCCAGTAACAATAATAGAATCTTTTTTGTCTGAATATACTTGAAAAAGCTTCGACTGGTTTTACATTTGTATGATTGCATGAGGCATCAGTCAGAAAGTCGGCTTGCAGATATACTGGTTTATAAATGGCTCTGGAAGGGGATTTCTATACCAATACAATCACATGTGTTCATTACTTCCTGGTCAGTGGCAGAGTTTGGAGGGATGGGCAATGTATACATGACACGTTCAGGTGGATCGTGATCCTGTTTTCACGTATCCTGATTGCTTTCATCAATGACGTGTCAATAGAGTGTCATTTCCTTCCTTGCTGGCATCAAGTCAATCACAACTCATAACCAGATTCTAGGGCAGAGTAGAACTGCCCCTTTGGGTTGCCAAGGCTGTGAGTCTTTATGGAAAGGCACAGCCTTTTATTTCTCCCATAAACTCACCCCAAAGTGATGAGCTTAACCTGCTGACCATGCAGTCAATAAGCCGAGGAGTGAGGTCCTACACCCCTCACTGCCATGGAGTTGATTCTGACTCAAGGGACCCCACAGGGCAGAGTAGAAACTGCCCCTGTCCGTGTCTGAGGCTGTAAATCTTTACAGAGGCAGAAAACTCATCTTCCTCCCACAGAGTGGCCGGTGGGTTTGAACTTCTGTCCCTGTGGTTAGCAGCACAATTGGTAATCTACTAAGTCACCTGGTTGACTAGAGAAACAAATTCAGAAGCACTCGCTTGTGTGTAAGAGAGAACTTTATAACAAAGAACAATTGTATATTGAGAAAATATCCCAGCCCAGTTCAGATCAAGTCCATAATTCCTATATTAGTCCATATGTCCAATACTTGTCCATAAATTCCTTGACTTAAGCCTACCCCTTCATTCTTTTATCAAGTTGACATGAAATTTTTTGACGGCCACACCTGGTCTCTGCAGATCAGGAGTCGGAAAGCACAAGTTAGAAGGTGATCCTGGGGGACACTGGGGAGGAGAGGGAAGATAGCACGGCAGGTGTTAGTCACCTGTCTCTGACTCATAGTGGCTCTGCGTACAGCGCAGTGAAACACTGCCCAATGCAGTGCCGTCCTTAAAATTGTTATGTTTGAACCTATGTTGCAGACACTGTATCAATCCATCTTGTTATAACTTTCCTCTTTTTTACTGCCCTTCTACTTTACCAAGCATGGTGTTCTTTTCCAGGGACTAGTCTCTCTCTTGATACCAAATTTGAAGCATGAGAGATAAAGTCTCACCATCCTCGCGTTAAAGGAGTATTCTGACTGTACTTCTTCCAAGACAGAGTTGTTTGTACTCCTGGTAGTCTGTGGTACTTTTAATATTTTCCACCGGCACTACAGTTCATATGGATCGGTATTTCTCAGGACTTCCTTATTCATTGCCCAACTTTCAAAGGCATATTGAAAATATGACTTGGGAGAGGTATGTCTTATACTTCAAAGTGACATCCTATTTCTTCAACAATTTAAAAAGGCCTTGTGCAGCAGATTTTCCCAATGCAATAATCGGTCATTTGATTTCTTGACTACTGCTTCCACAAGCAAGGATCGTAAAGCCAGACAGACACTTGAATCTTTGCTCTATTTACAATGTTGTCTTTTTGATTCAGTTTTGAGGATTTTCATATTCTTTACATTTCCTTGTCATATACACTGAAGGCTTCAATATGTGATTTTCATTATCAAGTGCTTAAAGTTCTCTCGACCTTCAGCAAATGAATGTGTGTCATCTGCGTATCACAGGTTGTTAATAAGCTGTCCTCCGACCCCGAGTTCCCTTTCAGATAGTCCAGCTTGTCAGATTATTTCCTTGGCATACACATTGAATACATGTGATTAAAAGCTACAATCCGTGTGCTCCCCCGACGTGATTTTAAGCCATGCAGTCTGCCCTTGTTCTGTTTGTAAACCTGCCTCTTAGCTTATGTACAGGTCTTGCATGAGTGCATTGAACTTTTCTGGAATTCCCCTCCTGCTCGTGGTCCATGTCACTCACTGCCATTGAGGCAGGGCTGACTCTTAGCGACCCCTTAGGTTTCTGAGATGCCAGCTGTTTATGGGAGTGAAAAGCCCAGTCCTTCTTCCGCTGAGCTGCTGGTCCTTTTACACGGCTGCCCAGTCAGATCACATCCAAATGCAAATCCTCTACACTGCCCGTGCTCCTAATAGCTTATTACAATCCACACAGTTGATTGCATTTCATAATCAATAAAACATAAACAAACATCTTTTTGGTATTCTGGGATTTGGGCCGAGATCTATTTGATATTAGCAATCAGTTCCTTTGTGTGTCTTCGGAACCTGGCATGGGTTTCTGGCAGTTTTCAATCAATGCACTGCGGCAACCATTTTAAATATCACAAGCAGTTTTTACTCGGTGATATTATGATAGTGTTCGATAATTTTTGCATTTTCTTGCGTCAGCTTTCTTTAGAATGGCACAAAATGTGTATCTTTTCCTGTCTGTTTGTCTAGTGTATTCCAACTTTCCTGGTATAGATGAATAAATGCTTCCAGTGTTTCCTCGGCTTGTTGATACATTTTGTTCGGTATCATGTCTACTTCTCAAGCTTTGTTTCTGTTAATGTCTCCATTGAAGCTTGCACCTCTTTCTTCTTGAAATGGTTTATTGTTGACCAGTTATTTTTGGTGCAATGACTCTGTTTTCTTTTCATTTTCTTTTGATGCTTTTTGCACCGTTCAGTTGTTCCTCGGTGGGATCTTTCAAAATTTTAAAGAACGCCTTGAATTTTTTCTTCAATTCTTTCATCTTGAGATATGCTGCAGGTGTTCTACTTTTCTTTTCCTTCTTTTTTGGGGGAGGGGGCATCACTGCCCTCTGGTGGTCGTGGGAACCACCTAGCCTTGATCCTGGAGAGCTGCTGCTGGATTTGAACCACCAAGCCCGTGGGCCACAGTCCTGCACTCAACCACTATCTTTAAGTCAGTATAGGGTGTGGATGGTACTGCCATGAGTCAAGGGTAGACTCAATGGCACTTGAAGTCAGTTTATATTGTTGTAAAAACAGCTCTCAATCTAAACAACTGGAGCAGTTATCCATTGGATCCACCTGGGAGACTACCTGTCTTGGCATTGTTCTAAGGAGTTGGGTTTTTATCTAGCAATGGCCTGCGGTGCTGGGTGGGTAGTTGTTCCGAGGAGAGGGGGCAGCTTCCCACTCCTTATGCCTGGCCCTCCCATGCTTGACACAATTGTGAGGAGCCTTATGCAGGGTCACATGCTTGGTCAGTGCTTGGTCAGTGCACAGAAACTCAATTAGGGTTGCATGGGCTCAATGCAGGAAGCTATCCGTACCTTAGACAGGAAGGATGACTTTCCTGACCTGACTTCACTTAAAGCGTAAGATGCTGTCCATGAAAATTCCCAATTTTTTTTCCACCTTGACATGATTAGAGATCCCCCTGGCTCTCCTGGAGAAGACAGTAGCTATGTGAAGTGGGAAGTGTGGAGTTAGATCACACACCCACCACCACCACCAGCAGCAGCAGCAACAGCAAAGAGTTAAGACATATGTTAATTAAAGCCTAGAAACACTTCAAAAGAGATGAAGTGAGTCTTCCTCATGAGTTGAGAACGACCCCTGTAGCTAGTCTCATCTCATGAGTTGAGATCAGGACCTTATCTAGGGGAATGCTTCTAGTTTTTATATGAAACTTTCAAAGGGGAGGGGATTGCTGCTCTCCAAATGGTCAAGTAACTTTCTAATTACCTACTCAGTTCACCCCTGGGATCTCATGCATCGTTTCTTTCCATTTTATCTGGGCTGCAGCTCTGGGTCAGCATGTCTCCGAATTATCTTGAGCAGAGTCCTTTGCCAGAATGTTACTGGGACCTGGATTCAAGGTGAAGGTGTCTGACAAGTCCTTTGTCCATCACCTGTTTCCCAGGGTCCTTTGTTCATCCCCGGAGCAGACAAGACAGAAGTCCTTGTTCTGTCCCTGTCAGCAAGAACATCCTAGTACTGACTCAGTAGTCCTCATCCCAAACAAAGGAGGCAGGCAGGTGACATGCAGTTTGGGTGCATGTCCTGGTGAATGGGCAGCATTATATATCCTGTTGTACCAGAGGGGTCCACAAAAAAGGGGGGGGATTGCTAAGAGGAGATTGCTTTGATTTTATGATGTTACAATTTTATGGCTCCTGGAATTTATGCCCTCATGAGCCGCCGTGCAGTCATGCCAGGCTTCTGGACCTAGGACAATGTTGCTGGAATGACAGCAATGTAGCGCTTGAGTCGGAATATTGAAGTATTCAAAGATATCTAGGGTGCTGTGGACTGTAAAGGAGGTTTTGAGATGTGTTTTTCTAGACCATAGGATCCACAGCCCCCACTAGCTGAAGAAGAGAAGAACTAGAAAGGCCTGGCTATCACAATACACAGATCTGACCTCCATCCTCACAAGAAGTGCTGAATAAAGGGGAAGAAAAATGTATAACAAAATTTAAGATGATAAAAATGACCAGACATACAGGTTTTATACAAACTAGTGGAACTCCAAGATTATGGCCCATGGATACCTTCCAAACCTACTTTGCACTGAATCCACCACTCAGGGTCACATTTCAGCCAAACAATAAGAGACGGGCTTATAGAAAGAGCAATAACTCCAGAGAGGAAGGTTTTCCTAAGAACCGAAACGAGACCAAAAAGCAACTCATTTCACTAAACAAACTAAGCATTAATTGTTGAATGGAAACAAATTTGTACTGCTGTCACTCAGCACACAATATAGTATTAAGAACAAATAGATGTGCCACTAAAACATTCAGATTTCTAAGTATTCAGACCTAATTCAGGGAGAATGTACTTATAAGTAGTGTGCTCTGGAAGGAGTGTCGGTAGAGAAACTGAGCAAGTGGAGACCACCCATCCATGTTTCTGTCTTCCAAATCCTTTTTGGAACCAGCCTTCTGAACTACTTCTTAACGTAAATAGAGATAGAGAGAGATATCATCAAGGGATTTAGTGTATGATTGTGTTCTGTGGGAACCAGGAAGATGCTGGAATCAATTCAAAGGAAAAGTAAAAGCAATATGAATGAACACATAATGAAAAAATATTTTGAGAGATGCTTCTGGAGGCCCTCTGGTGCCCTGGGGCCACCCCTCCTTCCTGAGCGGCTGCTTTTCCTGGCCAGTTGCTGCAGCTGATAGGGCCGCCCCAGGAAGCAGGGCCTCTGCTCGGAATAGTTCATGAATATTATCCAGCAGAGTCTCCGTTCAAAGGCAAATGACTCAGCTCTGTCGGAGATCAACAAAAGTGGGGGAACTCCTTGCAAAGAACTTATCCCATCTGGACACTGCTTGGGGCTCTGGATGTACAAGAACACGCGTTGGGGGTCCTTGCTGTGTTGTGTGTGAAGTTTTCTCTGCCTAGTGTTCATGACTTGGAAACGTTTTTCTCACAGGCTCAGCTATCCGTCAGTACTTGATACGGGGAGCACATGTCGATATGCAACAGACATTTTTACTGTGCTTTGCTCTCATTTAATGTGTGCAAAGAAATGAGCCCCTGTGAGGAATAAGCTGGCATCCTTAAACAAGCCAAAGACAAGATGCAGATGCACCAGCTGACTCAGTACATACTGATCTCTGCCAGTTCATTGGCCGGCAAAAGGCTTTAAACCTGACCTCTGTATCGTGACGTGAACATGACGGATATCTACGAAGAGAATGGAGTCTAAGATGCAAAGCACTTTCTATGTTACTATTATTAGGACAGCACGATTAAATAACTTTGAAAGACTACTGCACTTTTATGAACAGGCTATAACTACTCCTGCCAAGGTAGTCACTCATATCGTGTTGGAGCCATATAAAAAGTATATTTTGGTTTCTCTAATATTACTTGGAAAAGTACAGACAGCCACTAAAACATACATCTCAAATTGTGGACAGATTCATTAAGCCCCTTAGCGATGCACCTCATGAATTAACTTAATGCAAGTATATTCAGAATCAGAATTCTGGTGAAAAAGTACAGTGAAGTTTTTACTCATGACAAGCACATGGGACTGGGGATGCAGTGTTTGTTGTTGCTTTATAAGAAGACTATTCATAGGCTAGCAAAAACCTTTCTTAGGTTGTCATTAGGAGATGTGGCAAGTCATGTACATTTATCTGGACCTCAAGAAGCACAAAGATGTGTTCGACGCATGAAGAGCATTTTTGCAGGTATTGCATGAGATTTTTGCAGGTATTAATCAGTTTTCATGATAACCCTGAAAAATATAATAAACCAGCCATGCTTCATAACCTTGATCAGGAGATGCTGAAATGTAAAGTGCTTGAGGAGCAGCTGAAAGCCATGTATCAAGAGATTACCATGAATCCTCAATTTGTGCCAAAGAGTATGGGATAACAAAATGATTTAGGGAACACACTATCCGGCTGCTCTTGAAACTAGCATCCTTCCCGAGTTAAGAAGAACGACACCGTGCCCAGTGGCAGAGGTGAAGAACGAGCAGCGAGGACTAAGGCTGTGTCACCTGGGCAGGAAGCTGCTAAGTCTTGTTTTGAATACTGAGATCTGTACGCTTTCAGAAAACCATCTCTCTGTGAAGAAAGGGAGGAAGCATGGAGAATCTCAAATATTTAAGCCTGTTGTGAATTGACTTATCTTCAGATTAATGTTGCTATTGCATTGAATCTACATTTTTGTTTTACATTTAAAAAGAAAGAAAAAATAATATTTTATCATATGACTGGCAGAAAACAAGTATGAGAAGAGCTTCCCAGCAACTGCCGCAGAGTTTCTACCAGGAGGATGTTCTGCAGCTCCCAGTAGTGAGAAAGTCGACATAAAAGCTCAGGAGACAGTGATGCCCCCCCAAAAAAACAAACAAACAAACACACAAACAAAAAAGCTCAGGAGATCAGCATTTCTTCCTGTAGGAAAGCAGCAACACCTGCTAACAGATCTCCCTTTCCCACTGAGGAGAAGCATGTGCCACTTCTGTGACCTTCCAGCTAAGCTAATTTTTTTTTTTTTATTCCTGAGGCAACCCAGTTAGCCAAACATCTTACCAGAAATAAACAGCTCAACAATAATAGTTGGAGACCTCAACACACAACTCTTAAGAAAAAACATCATCAGGAAATAAACTTAATAAGGAAACAGAGGGGAATAACCAATCAACCAGCTAGCATACAGTTAGCGAGTGAGACCTCCTAGACAGATACAGAACACCCCACCCAACAGCAGCACTGTACCCAATCTTCTCCAGCCCACATGGGACATATTGTAGGACATATCCTGTTAGGTCACAAAGCAAATCTCAACAAATTAAAAACTTGGAGATTCTACAATCAATTTTCTCAGATCACAAAATTATAAAAACTAGGAAATCAACAATAGAAATAGCAGGAACATAAAGGCAAACCTTGAAGACAAGGCAACATACGACTTTAGAAGGCTGAATAATAAATTAAATAGGGAGGAAAATAAGTTTCTTGAAACAGAAGGTAATGGTAACATAAATTACCAAAACCTTTGGGATATATTACATATTATCAGAGGATAACTTATAGCAGTCAACACACACGAACAAGAGGATAGATCCAAAATCCACACCTTACCTCGATGCCTTCAGAAATTAGAACAAGAGCAATAACGTAACCTTCAGGAACTCAAGAAAAGTCCCTCGCTGACACAAAGCCCGACAGAGACAACACTGGAAATTCAGGGTCTGGATTGCACCCGGTCTGACCCCACCACACCAAGGCAAAATGCTTAGGGTGTGCAGTTAAACAGGGGGAGCAGAGGATGGAGTTCCAGAGGAAGTGCCAACGATGTACTTTGGGGTCAAGGTGTGGCACTCCATCAGATTCAAGCAGGGGACACTCCTGGAAGTCAACAAACAGACCTTGAACTATTTACAGGTTTTTCTTTGGTTATTATTTTTATTTTTTTACTTATTTATATTTTCCTGGATATTGGTTTTTTGTTGTCGTTGTTTTGTTTTGTCACTTCTCTTGATGTCTTGGTTTTCTGTACATATTATTATCTTTGCAAGTCTATCTAGATAGGATAGCCTGGATGAACAGTCTGGAGGAGAAGACAATGGGACCGATGGTTCCGGGAGGACATGAGAGAGGGAGAGGTGGGAGAAAGGAGGGGGTGTTGACCAACCGAAAGACAAGGGAACAAGTGATCCAAAATCTGTGGCAAGGTGGATGTGAAAGACCTGAAAGGGATTGATCCAGAGTAATGTAAAAAGAGAAATTACTGAAACCCAAATGAAGGCTGAACATGATAGTGGGACAAGAGGAAAGTAAAAGAACATAGAGGAAAGAAATAGGAGGCAAAGGGCATTTATAGAGGTCTAGATAAAGGCATGTACATGAGTAAATATATTTATATATGATGATGGGGGAATAAATCTACATGCATATACTTACAGGGTTAGTATTAAGGCAGCAGATCAACTTGGGCCTCTACTCAAGTGCTTCCTCAATATAAGGACACTTTCATCTATTAAATTGACATTCCATGATGCTCACTCTCCTGACATGATCACTGAAGACAAATGTATGCATAAGCAAAAGAAGAAAGCTGATGGTGCCCGACTATCAAAAAACATAGCATCTGTGGTCTTAAAGTAAACAAGCGGCCATCTAGCTCAGAAGCAACAAAGCCCTCATGAAAGAAGTACACCAGCCTATGTGACCATGAGGTTTTGAAGGGATCAGGGATCAGGCATCAAAGAACTAAAAATTATATCATTATAAATGAGGGGAAGTGCAGATTGGGAACCCAGGGCTCATCTGTAGGTGAAGTGACATCCCTTTCTCTCCCCACACTATCATGATCGCAATATTACCTTACAAATCCGGCAAGACTAGAGCATGTACACTGGTACAGATAGGAGCCAGAAACAAAGGGAACCCAGGACAGATGATTCCTTCAGGACCAGTGGTATGAGTGGTGATATTGGGATGGCGAAGGGAAGGTGTAGAAAGGGGGAACTGATTATAAGGATCTACATATAACTTCCTCCCTGGGAAATGAACAACATGGAAGTGGGTGAAAGGAAACATTGAACAATGTACAATATGACAAAATAATAATAATTTATAAATCATCAAGGGTTCATGAGGCAGGGGGAGGGAGGGGAAAAGGAGGAGCTGATACAAAGGGTTCGAGTAGAAAGAAAATATTTTGAGAATGATGATGGCAACAAATGTACAAATGTGCTTTCCTTACAATGGATGTAGATATGGATTGTGATGAGTTGTATGAATCCCCAATAAAGAAACCAAGAAAAGAAATCATAACCACTAGAGCAGAAGCAAACAAACTGACAAACAGAAAAACAAGATATGTTAGTCCAGGTATACTAGAGGAAAAAATCCATACTTATATGTGTATAAAAGAGAGTTTTATATAAAGAGTAATTGTACATTAAGAATGCATCTCAGGCTGAGCCCTAGTGGAGTAAATGGTTGAATGTGGGACTGCGGCCCTCGGGCTTGGCAGTTCAAATCCAGCGGCGGCTCTCAGGAGCGGCACTGGGTAGCGCCCACGACCACCAGAGGCAGTGATGCCCACAAAAAAAAAAGTAAAGAATGTATTTCAACCCAATCCAGTCCAAGTCCATAAGTCTGATATTAGCTCATATGTCTGATACCAATTTATAAAGTCCTCTTCAGAATCGTAAACACATGCAATGGTGCCGAATGCAGGACGACCACAGGCCAGTGGGTGGGAAGGCTTGTGGATCCAGTGGAGTTGTAAGCATCTCAGCACTGGCAGGGGGTCTCCGCATGGCTTCTGCAATTCCCAGGGCTGCATCAGGGTAGGTATAAGTGGCTTCTCCTCAGGGATAGCTCATCAGGAAGTGAGCCTTGTCAGAAGAATATCTTCCAGGTTGCGAATAGAGAGAAGTGTCTCCCATCTCCAAGTTGGAAAGCACAGCAGTTCCCAGAATTCTCAAGAGAAAGTCAAGCATACACAAAGGCCTCATTGGCTATAATTCTATCAACAGACTAGACTCCACCCCTTCATTCGTAATCCTCTCAGATTGACACAGATTATATAATTACCACACAAGGGGAAAATTAGAAAGACAAGAAGTTGGTTCTTGGGAAGGATGAACAGAATTGAAAATCTGCTGGCACACTTAACAAAGGAAAAGAAAGAGGAGGTGCAAGTATATGGGATTTGAGATGAAAAGAGAAACCTCTGCACACATCTAAATAAAACACAAAGAATAATAAAACACTTCTGTGGAAGACTACTCCAAGAAGTTTGTTAATACAGAAAAAAATGAAGAAGTACTACCTAAGGTAATGCAGATGAATGTAGGAAACCTGGCTAGATCTATCACAAAAGAAAGATAAAGAAGGGAATCATAAAACTTCCTTGTTCCTTAATAATTTTGTTGATGTAAAATTCATATATTGTAGACGTTCATCCTTTAGGTTACTTTTTTAAAGTTATATACACATTATCACATGTATTCATTATTTGCTCCCCAACTCCCCTCAACCTCCTATCCCCAATAAGTTATTATATCAGTTATTGCCTCTGTACACCAACCCCTTCTGTGCTTTATAAACTGAGAAACACATCAAAGCACACACAGGGAAAAAATGAAGAAATATGACCACCGGTGATATGAAAATAAGCCAGAAAGAAAACTTCTGTCAAGGGAAAAGGAGAGAAATATTTGAACCTAGAGGAATTTCGCAATGAATCAAGAGGGAGGTCAACTGACTATGTTTCATATTACACCATCACTTCATCTGCCTTAATCAAATGTACAGTAAGCTCTGTCCGGTATTAAGACTATTTACCTACTTTGTGACTAGAGGACATCTGCCAGAGGCTTCACCAAATAGGTGCTCTGCAGATGAATTTTGGGCTCCCACTGTCCCTTAGCCTTCTCCAAATTGGGTGTCCACAATTTAAGCTCTGTTACCTGTCCCTCCATAGTATTTGGATTTTGTTATTGTTGTCTTTGGATCACACACGGTGGTGTGCTTCTTCCTTGTGAACTTAAGTGACACCTCACGTAGATGGATGCTTGTTTGAATACAAGCTATTAAGACACCAGATACTATTCCAATTGATAGCCAGGCACCATCTGCTGTATTCACCCATATCTTCAGATCACTTCATGAAGGCCAGTATCAAGCAGGACCAGGTCATAAAAACTAAGTGTTCTGGATTGGGGCTAGAATTAAGTAGAAGACCAGAATCCATCCATTTGTCATGGATCGTGTACAACTCCAGTTTACTTTAGTGGTCTTTTGTTTTGTTTTGTTTTGTTTTGGGGGCAATCACTGCCCTTTGGTAGTCAGAGTAGGAGGTCCAGCCTTTGCTCTTGTGGAGACACTGCTGGAATTGAATCTCATCCCAGAGGGCCACAGTCCCACACACAACCACTATGCCACTGGGTCTCAGCCCCACTTTAGTGGTCTTAATATCATTTTATGACCAAGAATCTTATCAGTCATCTCCTGGGGTAGAAGGCAATTCCATTGGTTACATCAATAATTTTTCCAATGGCATAGAACTTAAGATACTGTTAAGAAAAGGAAGTTATAGTCCATATAACCCAGCTGTGAGCCACAATTCTTGAGTTATTGATCTGTGCATATTTAATTCTTAACTCATTGAGTTCAGTTTACATTGACCATAGGGGTTGGTGCTAAAGGAATATTTTCTATAATGTTCCTTTAGAAGCAGTCTCTTGCCTATCAGATTAATACATGTCATTGTGGCAGTCACTGATCTGTGTCAATTTCAGTCCTGGGAGTATAGAGGTAGAGTCTAGTTTGTCAATCTGGAGATAGCCAATGAGGCCTCTGTGAGGGCATGGTTTTCTCCTGAGAATTCTGGCAAGTCTTGTGATGTTTCCGAATTGGAGGAGAGAGACTTAACTTAGTCTCATGGAGACAGTTTACCGACAAGACAGCACGGCAGCATGATATAGACCCTGAGTCCTTGAGACTGGAAGAGCTAGAGGAGAAGCCCCATGGGCTTGGGAGATGCTTGGGGGACCATGGGGATACTCCCACCAATGCTGAGATGCTTCCACCACCACTGGATACTGCTGATGGACCCTGAGTCCTGGAAACGAGAAACCATGGGGAGACTCCTGCCAGCACCAGATTACTTCTGCTGTTGCTGGACACACAAGACTCTGCACCCACTGGCCTGTGATTGTCCTGGTAGCATTGTACGTGCTTTGTGAGTCAGAAGAAGACTTTATAGACTGGTATTGGACATATGGGCTAATATCGGGCTCATGGCATTGGACTAGACTGGGTTGGGATGCTTTCTCAATGTTTCATTCCTCTCATGTGTGTGTGTGTGTGTGTGTGTGTGTGTGTGTGTGTACCTTTCCCTTATATCCATATGCATGTTTATGAATTTGTTTCTCGTGTGTGTATGTGTGTGTGTACCTTTCCCTTATATAAATATGCATGTTTATGAATTTGTTTCTCTAGTCTATCCGGACTAACACAGTCATATTAGTGCAAGCATGCATTAAAATAGTAAATATATGGTGGTTCTAGGCATCCTTTCATTGGACACTAAGTCAGGGATACTAACCAAGGTCCAAGGACCCCCAATTTTGCAGTCTTAGGGTGGCTACCATTTGTTTCTTCTCTCATCAGGGGATTTCAAATTTAAGTACAAAAGATATAGACAATTTTGTGGTAGGACCCAGTTTGCTCAGTGGTCATCATTGGGCATCGTTTACCAACGGTAGGGGTGTAACTAATTCGAATGTATCTAACCAGAAACAAAGTATCAGGTTTCTTCTTCCCTTGGGTTCTCTATAGTCATTGTTGAGCCTTCCTTCCTGATGTGAGGTAGCTTCTCTCCGTTTACCCACCAACAGAAGTATAAATCCCTCCTCTGGAATCTAGATGCTTCCCTCCTCTGGTCTTGACTTGACTTTCTAGTAAGACTCTCTTCACATTCCTGAGGAGTGTTTATTGATTTGGCACAACCTTGTCTCAATGCTGTATAGTATCAAGTGGATGGTTTCTCCCTATTTTTAAAATCTTGGGCTGAGCCCCAGTGGCGTAGTGGTTGTGCGCGGGACTGCGGCCCACTGGGACGGAGGTTCAATTCCAGCAGTGGGGCTGGGCCTCCTACTTCCACCACTGGAGAGCAGTGATGCCCAAACCAAAAAAAAATTGGAGTAACATTTTATATGACTTTATTTTTAAAAATTAATCATTTTATTGGGGGACTCTTATAAATCTTATAACACTTCATGATTCAGCAGTATTAAGCACACTTGTACATTATGTTTCCATCAACATTTCCAAAACAGATTCTTTCTACTTGAACCCTTGGTATCAGCTACTTTCCCCCCACCCTCCCACCCTTGTGAATCCTTGATCAATTGTGTCTTATTATTGTTATTTCATATCTTACACTGTCCAATGTCTCTCTTTATCCACCTTTCTGTTATTCTTCCCCCTCAGGGTGGGTGGGGAGGCTATATATCCAACCTTGTGATGGGTTCCTTCTCCCCCTCCCCATCCCTACCAACCCCCTACCCTCATGAAATCTTTACTCTCACTACTGTTCTTGAGGTTTTTTATCTATTCTGGATTCAATATATCTAGAGTTCCTATCAGTACCAATGTGTGTACTCCGGTCAAGCTGAATTTGTAAAGCAGAATTGAGTCAGGGTGGTGGGGGGGAGAAAGCAATTCAGGAACCAGAGGATTATTGTGTGTTTCATAGGTGCTATACGGCACCCTGATTGAATCATCCCTTCCTTGAAAACTTTCTGTGGAGGGATGTCCAATCCTCTGCAAATGGGCTTTGGGACTCCATGGAATAGCATTTTAGATGTAAGATGGTGTCTCATTGTCGTTCTCATTTGCATCTCTTGGATGACTTGTGATTGTGAACGTTTTTCCATGTGTTTGCTAGTCAGGTGTATGTCATTTTTGGTGAAGTGCCTGTTCATATCTTTTGCTCACTTCTTAACTGGTTGGTTGCTATTCTTTTATTGAGGTGTTATAGAGTTCAGTAGATTTTGGTAATTAGACCCTTACCCCTTTTGTCTTTGGCAAAAAAAAAAAAAAATTCCAATCTGTGGGCTTTCGTTTCATTCTTTTGGGGAAGTATTTCGATGTACATAAAGGTTTGTTTGCAACATGTCCCATTTGCCTCTTTTGTCTTCTGCTTTGAGTGCTTCCTTTATTATACTTAGTAGTCTATGCATGTCCTGCATTAAGGTTCTTAAGTTTGTGCCAGTTTTTGCTTTGATGATCCTATTAGCGCTGGGGTTTACATTTAATCCATCTTCAGTTCATTTTTGTATGTGAAAAGAGATATGAGACTTGTTTAATTCTTCTGCATATGGATATCCAATTTATCCAACACCATTGTTAAAAAGGCTGTCTGCCCATTTCATAGTTTGGGGCTCTTTGTTAAAGATTAATAGCCTGTAGGTTAATGTATTTACATCCAGTTTTCTGTTCTATTCCATTGGTCTATGTATTTCTTAATGTACCATCACCAAGCTGTTTTGACTTCTCTGACTGTGTAGTTAGTTTTTAGGGAAGGTCGTTCAAGGCTCCTATTGGTTCTTCTCTTTAAGAGGTTCTTTACTTATCCTGGTTGTTTGCCTTTCAATATAAAGTTGGTAGTTAGTTTTTACATTCTTTAAAGAATCTTTTTTGGATTGAGATTGAGATTGCATCATATCTTTAGATGACTTTAGATAATATTGACATTTTCACAATATTAAGTCTGTCTATCAATGAATGTGAAATATTCTTTCATTTGTGTAGATCTTTTCTAGTTTCTTATAGTAATATTCTGTATCATTCTCTGCATAAGTCTTCAGTTTCGTTGGTTGAACTTATTTCTAAATATTTAATCTTTGTGTGGTTTTCATGAATGGTTTTATTTTCCTAATGTCTTTTTAATAATTCTCTTGCCTGGTATGCAGGCATCCAATTGTTTTCTGGTTGTTAATCTTGTATCCTACTACTTTGAGGAATCCTTTGACCATTTTCAACAAGTTGTTTTTGTTTTTTTGCCCTCTGGTGGGAGTGGGAGGCCCAGCCTTGCTCCTGGAGAGCTGCTGCTGGATTTGAACTGCCAAACCAGTGGGCTGCAGTCCCACACTCAACCACTACGCCACCAGGGCTCAGCCTTTCAACAAGTTTTTTTATGGAGACTCTTGGATTTTCTCTGTATAGGATCACATTGTCTACAAATAGCATGAGTTTCACTTCTTTGTTGCCGATTTGTATTCCTTTAATTTTTTTATTATCTGATGATACTAAGATTTCTAGTATGATATTGAATAAGAATAATCACTGGAGACATCTTTGTCTGGTACCCATTTCCAGGGAAAATATTTCTAGTTTTTCTTCAATCATCATAATGTTGGCTGTTGGGTTCTTTAGGGGTGTGTGTATGGTTTTTAATATGTTGAACAATTTCCCTTCTATTCCTATTTTATTGAATTTTTAAAAATAAAAAATGGATATTGACTGCATATTGCCAAGTGCTTTTTCTTCATTTATTGACATGATCATATTATTTTTATTCTTTTCCTTGTTTATGTGATGGATTACATTGATTCTTTTTCATTGTTGAACTATCCCTGCATCCCTGGAATGAATCCCACTTGGTCATGGTGAATTTTTTTATGATGTTGTATTCTATTGGCCACAATTTTGTTGAGGATTTTAGCATTTATGTTCATGAGGGATGTACTAGTCTAGGTTGGCTAGGGAAACAAATCCAGGCACTCATATTCATGGAAGAGAGAGCTTTATATCAAAGAGTAATTGTATATTGAGGAAACACCCAACCCAGTCCAGAACAAGTCCATAAGTCTGATATAAAAAAAGTCTGATATTAGCCCATATATCTGGTACCAATCTATGAATTCCTCTTTAGACTCACACAACACATGCAATGACCCTGAATGTGGAAAGATCACAAGCCAGTGGGTGGAAAGTCTTGTGGCTCCAGTGACGGTGGAAGCAACTCATCTCAGCACTGGAATGGGTCTCCATGTGACTCCTCCAGCTCCAGGGTTCTGGCCCCATCAGGAAAGCTCCATGTGTTTTGTCAATGGAAATGTCTCACAGAGACTGTGTGTGCCCGCCTCCAGAGAGCTATTTATCTCCACAGCACCTCCAAATGAGGTCATCAAGCTACAACCTGATTGACAGGCTAACCCCCACCCCTTCACTCTTATGACTCTCAAGTTGACACCAGATTATGTAACTACCTCAAGGGATATTGATCTACGATTTCCTATTTGTGTAGGGCCTTTGTTTGGGTATCAGGGCTATGCTCCCTTCGTAGCATGAGTTTGGGAGTTTGTTGAATTTTTTGTTGTTGTTTTTTTATCAATATTCTTCACCAGTTTGTGTAATATTGGTGACAGGTCTTCCCTGGATATAAGGTGAAATTCTTCTGTAAGACTTTCTGGTCCTGGGCTTTCTTTGGTTGGAAGTTTCTTTTTTCGTTTGTTTGTGGGCTTCACTGCCCTCTGGTGTTCGTGGGAGCTACCCAGCCTTGCTCCTGGAGAGCAGCTGCTGGATTTGAACCGCCAAACCCATAGGCTTCAGTGCCACACTCAACCACTTACTCCACGGGGACTCAGCCTGGTTATAAGTTTCTTGATGACCTTCTATTTCTTCTTTTGTTATAGATCTATTGAGTTTTTTTTTTTATCACCAATCTGCATTAATTTGAGTGGATGATGTAAATCTAGGTATTTCTTCCAGGTTGTCAAATTTGTTTTAAAACCATTTTTCAGGGCTGAGCCCCAGTGGCGTAGTGGTTGAGTGCAGGACTGCGGCCCATTGACTTGGTTCCGGGAGCAAGGCTGGGTAGCTTCCACAATCACCAGAGGACAGTGATGCACCACCCCCCCAACAAAAAAAAATTTTTCATAGTAGTATATTATTATTATTATTTTTATTTTATTTGGATCTCTTATGATGTCACCCTTTTCATCCCTCATTCCAGGTATTTGTATCTTTTCTTTTCTTTCTTCCTTTTGTTAAAGTTTCCAGAGCTCTATCCTTTTGCTGATCCTTTCAAGCACCAACTTCTTGTCTTACTGACTTTTTTCCATCTTTCTCTCAGATGATTTCTTTCAGTAACTGATCCTTATGATTTCTTTTTTTTCTATTATTGTAGGATTTATATTGTCCTTATTTCAGTTCTTGAAAATGTTGTTTCAGAATGTCAATTTTGTACTTCGCTTCTTTTTTCATTGTACATTGATAGTGATAAATTGACTGCTACTGCTTTTGTTGTGCCCCAAAGGTTTTGTTATTCTGTGTTATCATTCTTGTTTATTACAAGGAATTATTTTTATTTTGTCCCTTATTTGCTTTATCACCCAATTATTTTTTAGTATTATGGTGTTCATTTTCCATGTGTTTGTCTTTACATTTCTGTTCATTTTATTGTTGATTTCTAGTTTTATGGCATTGAGAGGATAGGTTGTAGAATCTAAAATTTTTTTTGGGAGGGGGGGCATCACTGCCCTCTGGTGTGGGAGTAGGAGGCCCAGCCTTTGCTCCATGGAGCTGGAATCGAACCTCCATCACAGTGGGCCGCAGTCCCGCGCACAACCACGACGCCACCAGGGCTCAGCCCTGAATCTAAAATTTTTAAACAATTTGCTAAGGCATGCTTTGCGACTTAGTATGTGGTCTATTCTTGAGACTGTTCCAGGCGCATTGAAGAAGACTGTATACTGTGGTTTTGTTAGAGGAAGAATTTTGTATATGTGTATGAGATTGAGCTTCCTGATTGCACTGTTGAGCTTTACTGTATCTTTATTGTGTTTCTTTCCTGATATTTTATGTTTCCTTAAGAGTGTCATATTGAAGTCCCCTATTATTTTTGTCAAGGTGTCTATATTCTTTTTCAATTATGTGAGAATGATTTCAAGAGTGTTGAAATGTTGTGTGCATATAGGTTTAGTGTGGTCATGTCTTTTGGGATGATGATTCCCTTCATCATTATGGAGTGCCTGTTCTTGTCTCTTATTACATTACTTGCCTATTTTTTCAGAGATTTATATTGTTACATCTGTTTTCTTTTGGTTGTCATTTGCTTGGTATACTTTTATATAACTTTTAATTTTTAGTCTGTCTGTGTTTCTGATATGTGTTTCCTGTATGTAGCATATTGACAGATTTGGATTTCATATCCATTCTGTTACTCTGTGTTTCTTTAGTGATGGATTTAGTACATTAACATTTAGTGAGGTTAATATGCATGGATTTGTTATATCATTTTGCTTCATATTTGTGCTTGTTGTGTATGTTTATGTAAGTAGTTTCTTTGTTCTTCCTGTAATTCTTCATTGCATTTGATGCTTCTCAGTGAAAGTTGATTTTTTGGAATTGCCTTGTATATTGGTTTCAGGTTGGTGTGCTGTGGTTGAATTTGTGGTGATAGTATTTCATTGAGTATTTTTTGTAATGATAGTCTTGTCTTGTATAATGCTTTATTTTTTCCTAGTCTAGGAATATTTGTATTTCTCCATCATATTTAAGTAGTATTGTGCTGGTTTCAAGTGTCTTGGTTGACAATTTTCCCCTTTAGGACACAAAATACAGTACTTCATTGCCATCTTGCCTGCATGGTCTCTGCTGAAATATCTGAGGTTATTTTAATTCCTGACAATTGTTCAACTAAATCACTAAATTATAGTTTAGCACAAGTTCAGCCGTCCAAAACCACCAACTCCAACTCAACAGTTCAAAATCAGCAGCTGCTCCTCAATAGAAAGATGAGGCTATCTACTCTAATTAAGATTTAGAGTCTCAAATATCTACAGGGGCAGTTCTACATTATCCTTGTGAGTCAAATTTTTCTCAAGAATAGTATGTTGACTATTAATTACCTACAACTTACATGGAATTTCAAAATAGTTCAAAAATAAACAATCAGACTAGAAAGAAAATTCAAATAGTACACTTGTGGGAAGTGAAATTACTTATGAATTTTCCATTCATGTTTTTGAAAGTCCCCCCAAATGAGGGGATAAGACCAAGCCAGTAAGATGTGAGAATCCCCAAAGAGTTGACTGGTCAGTTTCTACATTCCTCTGAGAATAATAAAGATATCACAAAAGCAGGAACAGAAAATCTTATGATCATAAAGAAAGAAGAGTCACCAATGGAGCATATAGGAAATCCCTGTTGGGAGGCACCTGAGGCACCAGAAGCTGCATAACTCTGCGACATTGGAACAGAGCAGAGGAGCAGTACCAGTCTCTGACCCAGGGAACAAGAGAGAAGGCAAGGGTTCACATGGCTCAGAGACTGAGGACCAGAAGGAGACTTCTGGTTGAAGAAAGCGACTATTAGAGGCAAAAGGTACATTAGATCCTTCATGGTTTCTTATCCTAACTCGTAGTAACCTGTTAACTTTCCTAATAAATCCCCATAATTGTGAGCATTGTCTGTGAATTCCATGTAGCAATTTCAAATCATTATTGATCCCATCAGAGATGTAGAGAGCTGTGGGAGGGACACTTGGTGTCAAAATAGGGTAAAGAAGGACGGAGCCCTGGTGGCCTAGTGGTTGTGTGCAGGACTGTGGCCCACAGGGTTGACAGTTCAAATCCAGTAGCAGCTCTTCATGAGAAAGGCTGGGCTCCATACTCCCCCCAGGGCAGTGATGCCACACACAAAAACAAAACAAACAAACAAAACAGGGTAAAGAAAAATGCCTTGTGACAAGCTAGAGAAGGCCAGATGTGACCTTTTTAGACCACTTTTCAGCACTATACAGGATACATAGGTTTCCTTACAAACATTCTCTACTCTTACAAATATCATATTCCCAAAGAATAGCTGAGATTTTAATAATGTTGATGATAAGTATACATTATCTGATTTAAGAGCTATAACACATTTTATGAGTGAAATAACAATGAAAGGAAAAAGGTTACTAACAAAGTTATGACTATTCAATTGTCTATAGACTCTTTAAAGGCACCAGAAGAAGCCAGAAACAATAAAGTCTTTTTTTCTAAGTACTTAAAAAAAGTAATTGTTAGCCTAGAAATCTGTCTCCAACTAAACTAGTTTACATGGGAGCAAAATGACAACATTTTCAGGAAAATAAGACTAAAAGCATTTATCATAAACTTGCACATGTTACACTGCTAATAACAAATATAGGTTTATTTAGGAACAGGGTACAATGTGGTACAAGGGGAAATGAAGAGCAAAAGAACTGGTAAATAAATTTCAGGAAAATATAAACAGATTTTAATACATAAAATGCTTATTTGGGGGAATATTAAAAACAAGGTTGTATTGAAATACTGGAGTGTGACGCATGAAAGATGATACCTGGGTTTAAAACTTTAAATTAGGCTCTAGGAAAGCCTCAATATGCTGACTTGTGTGTGTGTGTTTGTGGGCATCACTGCCCCCTGGTGAGAGTGGGAGGCCCAATATACTGACTTTTTGTATGTTTACAAAATGTAGGAGCTACCACTAGAAGCATAAGATTTAACTTAAAAGCAGGTGATGGAGCAAGTGGATAGGGAAACTAGAAAGCCTAAAGAAAAGGCATTGCTATAAGATGAGGGAGTGATCAAAGGCAAAAAGTAGATAGTAAAAATAAAACAAAAATTTCACTAAATAAGAGAAAAGTAAAAAAATTAAACAGATAGTTGAGAGATAAAGATTTCCCAAATATTTTTTTAAATATAGCTATCAGTTGTTTAGATGCAACTAAACCTACATACACAAATGGTGAAAAATGAGGGAGAAAAGTCACTTGAAAAACAGCTAAAATCCATTGAGAGTGGCTCTGATTACAAGATACAAACAACTACTGTACGCTGTCTTTCTCTTTACTTCTTTATGTACCTATCTGTACAGACACACACACAGAGAGAGAGAGAGAGAGAGAGAGAGAGAGAGAGAGAGAGAGAGATCTAATCTACATTACCTAACCTCTATCTGTCTATATATCTATCTATTTTATATCTATTCATAGAGAGCCCAGGTTTCATAGTGATTAAGTTTGCTGTCCTCCAGTCGGTGATTCAAATCCACCCACCACTTTGAGGGAGACAGATGAGGCTTTCTGCTCACATAAAGATGAACAACTTTGTAAATGCAGCACCAGGGAGCATTTTCTCCTCTTTCTTATGAGTCACTATGCATTTCAGTTGACTGTGTTTGTGAAATTAGTTTTGCGTAGAGGTAGATAAAAGCATAACTAAGGAGCTCGCTGCCCTAGAGTAAATTCTGACTGGTGGCAATCCTACAGGACACGGTGGAACTGCCCCTTTGAGTTTCCGAGCCTGTTTGTGAGAGTGCAGAGCCCCATCTTTCTCCTGCAGAGTGGCTGGTGCTTTTGAACTGAGGGCCTAGCTGGTGGCAGCCCAATGTGTTCCCACTACACAACCAGGGCCCCTCCAGAGATAAGACAGATACACAGATAGTAAAATTGAGATCGATTTTGAGGAATTGGCTCACAGGATTGTGGAGCAAGCCCAGCATCCATCAACCAAGAAACAGTTTCTGAATTACATGGGTCTTCCACTTCCCCTTTATGAATTTTGGTGTTTCCTCTAAAAGTCACTCAAGAAAATGTAAACAGAGAAGAAAGAGAACAGCTCTCACATGAAACCTTATTAATTAATATTTTTAAATTCGCTATCTTTAGTTGGTTGATACCACCTCTTGGGGCTTGAATTGCTGAGCTCCAGTGGTGGCAGGCCCACCTCTCTTTTCTCTCAGGATGCTCAGAGATGGATTGCAGAATCAGGTGACTTTATCTCTGAGCGACACAGTTATTTTCCATGTTCCTGGCTGAGAATTGAATTCTTTATACTCAGCAGTGGAGATCAGAACCATAAAGGAAGTTGAGTTGGGAAGCAGTTCAGTGTCAGTCTGGGATTAGAGAGCTCCAGTCTGAAAACCAGGAGCTCTTTCAGGGCAGACCCAGGCATTTTGTGGGACCCTGAGGACTGCTGAGGAGGGAGAAGTCTCGACCCAGACCCACTGGGTTCCATGGTCTACAAAGTTTTCTCTGTACCACTGCTGATGTCTGAATTCGCAAGGATGGAGTGCCCAAACTTAGATGTACTCCCTCCCCGCTTACTGCTTAACACAGCATAACACTCACCACATGGTCCAGGCAAAATAAGCCGTTCCTGGGCTGAGCTACGGTGGTGTAGTGGTTGAACCTCCACTGGGATGGAGGTTCAATTCCAGCAGCGGCTCCACAGGAGCAAAGGCTGGGCCTCCTACTCCCACCACCAGAGGGCAGTGAGGCCCAAAAAACAAAACAAAACAAAAAATAATAAGCCATTCCTGAAACCTTCAGTCCGCTCCAAGGGTGTATACAAACCATGCCCTCCTTGCTCCTACCTGTAGGACTTTTGTTCACCTTTAGAACTTGGCCATCTGCTCTGTCCTCCTCGCCCACTAAGGAACTCAGTACCTACTTTCTCTCCACAGTCAGTCTTTGGGGGCCATGGCCCTACACCAGGGTCAAAATTCCAGTTTGTGAGCTCTCTGTGACTCTTTAATACAGAAATGGGAAAAATTTAAAGAATATTATTTAGATAACGGTGATTCTGTTAAATAACTTTTAGATTGTGTTGAGGGGCAGGATTGGCTCTTCCATGTCTAAACTCTGTCTACAATTGCCCTAGACCTTAACCTTTGTCACCCCTCTGGGATAGGATGGGGCACACCTCTTCCAAAGCTTTTTCCACACAATGATCCCTGGTCATCCCATTTATCCTTGCAAGCCTGAGAGAATACTTGGCTAGAGGAAATGAGAGGAAACCAGATACTCTTAAAGGGAGTAAAGGGGTCAAGTACTTGAATTATTCTGAGGATGTATTTTACCACCACCACCCCTATTATACTGGATAAAATTAGCTTATCACAAAAGGACAAATATCATATGCGACTACTAATATAAGGGGTGGGGGAATAAAACCAGAAAAAGATTTTGATACCAAAGGAAACAGACGTTGGCGACTTCCACGGAAGGGTGGGGAAGGGAGGGAAGTCAGAGCAATGGATTGGACTGTTGATCGGTGTTACCTGGGGTTCAATGTGATATAGTCATCCGCAAGAGGAGAAAAGCAATCCAGGAATGAACAGGGGGTAAACGCTTGAGGGCTTTGATTTGTAGTTCAAACTATTGGATAACAAGTTGATGATTTGAAATGCAAACCCTCACCTCATGTAAAATTAAATATTGATTGAAAAAAGTTATACGACCAAAAATGCTTGAAGGCATTATTCTAGACATGCCTTTAATAAATGAATACTTAAGATGGAGTTAGTAATATTCCCCGAAAAACAGTCTCAAAACACTATATACTCTTAAACTTTTAATAATCGATTTTTAAATTTATATCTTGATAAAAGTGTTAAAATCCCAACCAGTTCAATATTTATTTTTGTTGAAGATGTCACACAGTTGCTATTGTCAATCAGTCGCTATTGGTAACATTTTAAATTTTGTTACTATCCATTTGCTTTGCAGTGCCAAAAGTGTATTCAATCAGTTAACTTAGTCCAAAAACTAAGAGGAAGGGTTGAAGGTGTCTTTGTTCCCAGAGATAAAGTCACTGTTATAAATGTAAAGGAGACAAGAAGGAACCTAAACTTAAACAAAATTATGGATTGTATAACATGCATCTAGTCAGGTTTTCAGTTTCTTCTAATGCTGACTCCATAGTGATGGGCACCCTCTCAGAGTGTGGGAGAGAATCCTCAGTGCTGCAATGTAGGGGGAAAAAACCACCTCGAGTTTTAAAAGAGGATGCAAAACATAAAGTCTTATTTGGTGACTCATTTATAAGAGGTTCAAATGCATGTACATAAATGTCAAGAGAAGTCTTAATTTAACTCCTGCCCCAAAGAGAATTAATCAGGGTACATAAATTAATACATTGCTGGTAGGACATTGTAGTGTTCCCTTCCCTTGTAAATGGAGCCAGCAAGAATTATGGTCGGTCCACTGGTTGGCAGCAAACAGCCAGCAATTTCTGTGGAGTTGAAACTTTATAAGCAGACATTTATTTGTGGTTTGGGATTTGTGGCCATTTTAAAATAAAGAAGTACATTGGAATCAAACGTTTGCAGAAATGCTGAAGTCCCTCCATAGACTCTTTTTTTTGGGGGTGGGGGGGGGGCATCACTGCTCTCCGGTGGTGGGAGTAGGAGGCCCAGCCCCACTGCTGGAATTGAACCTCCGTCCCAGTGGGCCGCAGTCCCGCGCACAACCACTACATCACCGGGGCTCAGCACCCCCCATAGACTCTTAGGGCTCCACAGAACTTGTTTAAAAATCAAGGGAACTTGTTTGAAAATATAGTGAACTTGAAAGGAAAGGTCTTTTTTTAAAAAACTATTTTGAACTAATCATAGACTGTAACTCATTAGAATAAACAGATAATAAAGAATATTTACACTTTGATCCTATTCTTCTCTCTTTCCCTGTGAGTGTTTGGAAGTAAAAGCCGGGGTTATGCCCCTTGTGATCTCAATGACTGTCCTATTATGGCACCTTCACATTCCTCTGTTGCTCCCTTCACTTCACTCCTCCCTCCTGCCTCCTCTTTCTTCTCTTTCCTTCCTTCCCTTCCTCCCTTCTTTTCTCCTTTACTGGGGGCTCTTACATCTCTTATCAAAATTCATACATTCATCCATTGCGTCAAGCACGTTGGTACATATGCTGCCATCTTCATTTTCAAAACTTTTTCTTTCAACTCGAGTCCCTGGTATCAGCTCCTCATTTTTCCTTTCCCTCCCTCACTCTCCCTTCCTCATGAACCCTTGATAAGTTATAGATTATTATTTTCATAGCTTACACTGTCCTCTGTCGTACTTCAACCACTTTTCTGTAGTTCATCCCCCTGGGAGGGGGTTATATGTTGATCTTTGTGATTGATTCCCCCTTCTCCCCCT
>PVJH01021011.1:0-39535 GCA_004026705.1 Nesogale talazaci
TTTTAATAGTTTTCCTAGCACTTTATCCATAGGCCATACAGTTCAACAATTCAATCATATCAAGGAAAGAACAATTATTACCATATTCAATTCTAGAACTGTTTCTTCTCCCTTGTACCCATAATTATTTAGGTAATTTAATTTTGATAATTATGGCAAAAATATGCCCAACAAAACATTCTCCAGGGGAACTTCCTGTCTTCTTCCTTGGAAGCAAAACATACACTTCCTCTCTGCTTCACATTCCTATTGACAAGCCACATGAAGCCATGCAAATTATAGCCAGAGACCTAGAGATATTTCATCACCACTGGCTCCACAAGACTTTTCACCCACCAGCCTGTGATCTTCCTATATTCAGGATCATTGAGAGTGCCAAAGTGAGTCTGAAGAGGAATTTATGGACTAGTACTGGACACATGGGATAATATCAGAATTATGGAATTGATCTGCACCAGGCTGGGATGATGACTTAATATATAATTACTCTTTGATATAAAGCCCTTTCTTATGCATAAAAATATCTCATACACAACTTCTAAATGTATAATTCAGTGCCATTGATTATGCTTTTTGTGTTATACAACCATTATTAAAATCCTTTTCAAAATGACCACCACCATTAATATAAACTCATACCCCCTAAGCCACAAGTCTCTCTTTCACCCAAAGGTAATCATTGGTCGAGTTTGGTTTCTTTTTTTTAAGTAGTTTTCTTGACATAGTATTCACATGTATTCTTTTTTTTTTTTGGGGGGGGGGGTGGGCATCATTACTCTCCGGTGGTGGGAGTAGGAGGCCCAGCCCCACTGCTGGAATTGAGCCTCCGTCCCAGTGGGCCACAGTCCCGTGCACAACCACTACGCCACCGGGGCTCAGCCCTCACATGCATTCTTGATGTAGTATTTATTTCCATGATTAAATCACTCTTAACCCTATAACACTGGAGTTTTGAATTTGAGGGGGAAAATTTGTTTTTATTCTTTACTTTCATATTTATCAACATATATAGTAAACAAAATTTATTTTAAAGTATAAATGTAAGTTCATTACCAGATACATTTTAATTAAATGTTTTGTAATTAAATGTATTTAATTAAATGTTATGAAAAGATCGCACTCGCCACTGTAGGGTTAAAAAGACTTGTCTATACATCATCACAATGAATTCTAGTTCTCCCTCCCAACTTCAGCATTCATTGTTTGCTCCCTGTGTTAGTCTCGATAAACTAGGGAAACAAATCAACAGAAACTCATGTATAAGGGAAAGTTTTATATAAAAGGGTAAGTATACATTGAGAAAGCATCCCAACTCCATGCTGTCCAAGTTCATAAGTCCATATGTCCAACACCAATCTACAAAGTTCTCCTCAGTCTTACGAAACACACACAATGATGCCGACTGCAGGAGGAAAGAAGAATCAGTGAACGTGTCAGCATTTCAGCACTGGCAGGGGTCTCCACGCGGCTGCTCCAGCACCCAGGGCTATATGAGGGTAGGTCCATGTGGCTTCTCCTCAGGGATGACTGGCAGGAAGTCAGCCTTGACAGTTGAAGCAGGGAACTAACTAAGGCTGTTGCACCTAGGTCCAACCACGAGAGAGCCAGAGACCTGACAATTAGAAAGGCAAGGCTCACCAAGCCATTTATCTCTCCATCCTTCAATTAATGCCAGGTTTATAGGATAAACCTTAACTATCTCCTTCCCCAAATTCCCCTCACTCCCCCACTCCTTGCCTCCCCTCCACAACCCCAAAAAACTATTGCATCGGTTGTTGCCTCTGTGCACCCATTCCTTCTGTGCTTCACAAGTGGGAAATGCTACAGAAACAATAAAATAGCAAAAACAAGGAGACAATAAATACAGATAAAAGTAAGAAAGAGAGTCTAAGCCCCAGTGGCGTAGTGGTTGAGTGCAAGACTGTGGCCCATGGGCTTGGTGGTTCAAATCCAGCAGTGGCTCTCCAGGAGCAAAGGTGGGCAGCTCCCACGACCACCAGAGGGCACTGATGCACCCCCCCCAAAAAAAAAGAGTAAGAAAGAAAATACTATATACAGCATTTGAAATGTCACAGAAGAAGGTCATTTAATAAGCGATAAATATTTGAACCTAGAGCAAATTCAGGTCAAGAGGGAGGTCAACTGACCAAGTGTCATATCATGGTTTGATCCACCATAATCAACTTTACAATAACTGGTTTGATACTTAAAGCTCTTTGAGTCCCTTGCCTGTGGCCAGAGGGGATCGGCCAGTGGCTAAAGTTGACTAGATAATTCTACAGCTGGTTTTGGGCTCCCAAACCTTCTACAAATGGAGTGCTCACAATTTAAGCTCTGATACTTTTCCCTGCATCATATTGATTGTGCTATTATCATCTTTGAATCACAAAGGCTGGTGTGCTTCTTCCATGCAAGCCATTCAGTTTTAATCCAAAAGATTCTTCAAGATCTAGCCAGACATTTCACCTGAACATTCCTTCCAAAAGGTAACTAATTATATTGCTCTTTAGCGTTTAATGAAATTCAACAATAAACCTCAAACAGTAAACACAATTTTATTTTATTTATTAGTAGCACCCATTGCTTACTTTTTACCACCTCTTTGCCTGGAAACTCTACGCATTATCCTTATTTATATATTGATGTCGTTTTCTTTACCATCAGCCTCTGAAGTTGTAGTCACACATCCCTAATTCTAGGGTAGGATCAAGTAAAGACAGCGGGGATAAAAGAATCAAGTCCTTCTACATGGTGAGTTATCTAGAAAGGTTCAGCAGCAAGCATCTAGGGCATGAACATCAGAGAGTCACCAACACACCCACTGTCCGGGCTCCATAGCACCACTTCAGAATCTATTCAGAATTTAAGCATGCTCGTCTCACAGGCAGCGAGTCCATTTTGACTCGTCACAACCTGAGAGGTCAGGGCAGAACTGCTCCTGTGACTTTCAAGGGCTGAACCTTTTGACGAGGGTAGAAAGATGTCTTTCTTTCTGGAGTGACTGGTGACTCCGAACTCGAATAGCCATTTTTAATAATAGCTGCTTTCTTTATCTAAATGGGATCCATGGCCACACGAACATTTCCTAAGAAATACCAAAGAATGATTGGAATGCCCGTTGCTCCCGAGAATGATGAGGCGGAGTCATTTAGGGAAGTGATTTTCCCAGGAAGATGGGAAGATCATCGGGGTTGAATAAGACAGTACGGCCTTAACGGAGAAGGTGCTTAGTGGGTTGCAAAAGAAGAATGGGGCAGTAGGAAGAACTCATGCACCTTGAAATCGGTTAGACCTGGACTTGAGTCATGTCTTCAGTTCGTAATAACTATATGGTCCCAACGAGACCTAGATTGACCCAAGGACTGCAACAGTGAGTTCCAACACAGGAACAATCTGGAGGATGGAGAGGACCCGGCATTGTTTCCTTCTCTTGTGCCCAAGTTCACTGCGGGTCGGAACTGACTCAAAGGCACCTAACAGCAGCATTTGATCTTGGGCCAGATATTTAACCTCTCTGCTACCTCACTGGGAAAAAGGGCTACAATAGACAAGTTTATAGCTTTTTCCATCCAAATGAAACATTCAAAGATCTAAAAAATAATATTCAGCACAGGAGATGCTAATGCTCAAAAACATTGGCACACTTTCTTTGCCATCCCTTTCTTCCAACTTGCCTGCCACCTTCCTATCCACCACCTCTGCTCCCTCAGTCAAATTAAGAAGGATTTGAGCTGCAATCTCAAAGTCAAAGTCTTCTTAAATATTAAGAGGACAGGACGGTGGTTCTCCCTCCTAAGAAAAGGAAAATAGTATAACCATTGAGATGAATTCCAGAAGTTAAGTCCCTCTTGGGCTGAGCCCTGGTGGCATAAATGGTTGAGTGCGGGACTGTGGCCCGCGGGCTTGGCGATTCAAATCCAGCGGCAGCTCTCAGGAGAGCACTGGGTAGCGCCCATGACCATCAGAGGCAGTGATGCCCAAAAAACAAACAAACAAACAAACAAACAAGGAAACAAAAAAAGTCCCTCTCATTAACATGACATAGGAAAGAATACCTTAGGAGTGGGTTCTCAGCTATAGCACAAGATGAGGGCAACTGTAAGGTCTACATGAATGTTATATTTGGTAAGATTTTGGATAGTATACATGTGATAACCCAATTTAAAAAGTCAAATAACAGTTTTTGAGAAGAACCACAATGATTCGAATAACTTTTATTTCCCTCAGGATTATAAGAACATGGCAGAAACAATGCTAAGTGTGACAAACTCGGTTCCTCTTCCCCAGCACAACGTTTCCCCAGTGCCCTTGACATTAGTCCTCTATTAGTCTGACCAATGGACAAATGGAAGAATTGGCATAAGCCACTTCAAAGTCTGGCTTTTAAAAGCATTCTGCTGGACTGACTGCCACTCTCCTCTTTCACTTCTGTGGTGATTCTAGGGACCACATTTTCTACAGGCAAATGTACAAGGTGAAAAAAGGCTATCTGACCATGCAGTAGTGTGAAACAAGTTATACGTTCACATATGGACTGTTACTGTCTTACTACTCATACAGACCAACACACTGCTTTAAGCTATAGTTCATGAAAGTGTATAACATCACCTAATAGTTAGAAAACAAGGTTATGTGTATTTATCATCCTCACCACATAAAGACTTGTCGCAAGGTATCCACCGAAGTATCCCTAGCCATTTCCCATCTCACTGTGGTGTTTATCTTTAAATCTGAAGCAGATGTCTTAAAAAAAAATCAGCATGGTTTCGACCTTTCATACATGTTGTCATGAACACTCACTGGCTTGACTTACATGAAAGAGAGAAGAATAAGCAACAGGAAGAAAAACAACAAAAATCAGTGACGACCTGGTTAAATACATAGAACACATTTGCTTTAAAGGAAAAGATAGTGACAAAATGTTCCAGATCAGCTAATCAGATAAATCCTGCAGTTCCTAGCCATGAATTCTGAAGTATTTTATTCATGAAAAAGCTTACCAACATGTAGAAATATCATTTAGACGAAAATTCATAATGTCATGTGACAGTCTCAAAAGGAGGGAGAGGATGCGGTCACCTCTCGAGCTTGCTAGAAGGCAGCTGTTGCTTTACTACGCGGCCCTGCTGCCGTGGCCTGCTGCTGTCATCATACAAGCTCCAACTCCTGTCTGCTCCAGGCACCGAGCAACGAAGCAGTAACTGACCCGCAGAGGTTTTCAAGATCATCAGTGTGTGCAAGTCCATTTTCAACGCCTCTGTGTATTTGAGTTCCTTCCTGCCTCGGGCACGTCTCCTTCAGCACCGCCTTAGACAACACTCTGCTGTGATCCATACGATTTTTCATTTTTCATTAATGTGGGGGAGTCCAGCACCAGGTGATCTTTTGTGGGCCAGTGAATTACTTGATATGGCCCTTCAAGGTACAGTCTTCGTAACTGCCACCCAAGGACTGGGGGAACCAGGCAGATACCGTGTATAGAATTTCAATTGGTCGGTTTTGCCATGCTGCTAGGTTTAAAATCAGCCATCTCAGAAGCTAGCAGGGGATCTCACTACCACCAAGAAGGAAGAGCCAGGGGTGAAGCATATCATGTGGGCCCTGTGACCCCTGCTCATTGAAACTCCTCAACTCAGGAGACAGAGAACCCTGACACCAGAAATGTAGGAGAGGAGCAGCAGCTTCCCAGCCCGTGGAGCGAGCAAGGCGGAGTGCCTTCGTGTCTGAGCCTTTCTGGTGGAGAGTAGGTACCAGGCACTTAATTGGGAGAAGTTGGGTTTTCTGACCCAGGAGTTACAGCTGAGTGCCTTTGGGCTGATGCTTCGTTAGGGAGAGTGGAGGGCTTTGGGGTCTTCATCAGCGGTGTTAAAAGAGCTTAGTAGTATCATCTGCGCCGAGCAGAGCCCAGGGGGCCATGTGTCTGAGGGGCCATGAACCAGAGAGTTATGCCTGCAGACATGGTTGAAAACAGGCATTCTGGGCCAAAGAATTACATCTTAAGCATTTCTCTTTTTAAAATGTGCTTTTTAATAGTTTCTTGGGTACCTACTTCACATAGCATACAATTTAATTGTTCAATCATATTAAGAAGAGTTGTGCAATCATCACCACAATCAATTTCAGAACATTTTCTTCTCATCTTCATTGTTGGTAGCTTACCCTGAACATTTCTGATCCTGACTTGCAACCTGTGAACTTCTAATAAGCATCATAATGGGAGGTACGAGTTTTGTACGGCATTAAAATGTAGTCACTAGGCCTAATAGAGAAGGGAAAAACAACATTGGCTGGGGTCAGAATTGGTAAAAAGATTGCAGGGTGGAGGTATAGCTATCTTCCACCTCAAAGAAATTAGCCTTGGGTTGTTCATGGTTAGTTCGAATCTCTGGTGGTTTCAGATTACTGACCTTAAGGAGAGCTGCTTAACTCATTCCCTTATGCCACTAGAACTCTTTTTACTATCTTGGGAGAGTTGGACATTTGGGACATGATTAATCTCCAGCACCTTGGAAATCACTCATTGCCATCTAGTTGCTGGCCCATTGTGGTGGTCGATGTCATGATGTCAATTTCATGATTGGGATGTAGGGGTGGAGTCTAGCCTGTTAATCTGGAGAAAGTCAATGAGTAGTCAATGAGGCCTCTGTGTGGGCATGGCTTTCTCCTGAGAATTCTGGGAAGTCTTGTGATATTTCCCAAATGGAGAAGAGAAACTTGACTCTAAGTCTCTGTGATGACAAACTACTGAAAAGATGAGATGACAGCATGGTAATTGACCCTGATTCATGGAGAATGGAGGAGCTGGAGGAGAAGCCACATGGGCTTGCTTTGATGGAACCAGATCTCTGGGGCCGAAGAAGCCACAAAGAGACCCCTGCCAGTGCTGAGATGCTTCTACCGCCAATGGAGACTGCTGATGGACTCTGAGCCCTGGAAATGAGGAGCCATGGGGACACCCCTGCAGCGCTGGGATGCCTCTACCCCAGCTGGATACACAAGACTGCTCCCACTGGTCTGTGATTTGTGAGTTGGAAGGAGACTTTATAGACTGGTATCGGACTTATGGGCTAATATTGGACGTATGACCTTGGGCAGGACAGGGTTGGGATGTTTTCTCAATGTTCCATTCCTCTTGTATATAAACCTTTCTCTTACATCCATATGCATGTCTATGAATTTGTTCCTCTAGTCAACCTGGACTAATACACCCATAGCACCCCCCTGTGGGATTCTGAGACTATAACTATTTATAGGAGTTGAAAATCCAGTCTTTCTCCTGACAAGCAGTGGGTGGTTTTGAACTAATGACCATTTGTCTCTCAGCCAAACTCGTAACCAGTACACCATCGAGGCTCCATAGTCCTGACATTAATTCTTACAACAGAAATTATTGCCACACTGGAATTTGAAATACCGGTGGCATATTTTCCACCGTAAACCACCACAGAATGAGAAACTGACAGGTGGGTAGTGAAGTCTACACCTGGACATCTGAACAAAGATCAACTCCAGCTGTGACAATAAGGACAATGAGCAAAGGAAATCTGATGACTGTACAGCCATCAAGATGATTAGGAGAACATGCAGCACAATTATAACTGACAGGTGAACAGCTTGCTCAGATAAGCTAAAAATGAGTCAGCCCTTCAGGACGGTGACGACTTGACAAGAATTTTTGGAAGCGACAACGGATTGAAAGCTTCATGTATCTATACCAATGCAGCCATTAATTAGAGCACCCCACCCCCACCCCCGGCCCTGCCAGTTTGCAGCATTTAGAAAAAGGCTGTTTTATGTACATTTTACCTTTCAGATGCTTCAGTAAACTGCTGTTAATGAGAAAAAGTCATTTTCATATTCTTGATATGAAGGTGCTCCTAGGTTGCCTGGTGAACCATCCGAGGAGGCCCGAGGCTGGAGTCTGGGCAGGTGAGCCTGGAAAGAATGTAGAAAGGTTTCAAAGACTGTGTTCCACTGCAAATAAACTCTTCAAAGGTCTCTTATGCTGATTATCTCTCATTTTGCCGAGTCTTCCCCTAATTTTTTTATTGTTTAAATTTAGTTAAACTCAAGTCTGATTTTTAAGTCAACTGTATTTCTTTCAAAACAGTCTATAATTTAGAGTTGGTTATTTTTTTTTTCTGTTTGAAAGGATTGAAGGTTCACAATGTTAGTCATGTTACTGTTTTGTTACTCTCAGTGGGACCTCTAATTTGCATGAGCTTAGCACTGAGGGTCTTGGTGAGACATAAAGGTCCAGGTCTTGGGGAGTGTCCAGGACTAGGTGCTGAAACATGGATGCCACTGTGGAAAGAAATTTGGGAGGCAACTACCTGGCCAATTGGCTGGAAGAATTCTGTTTTTGTGCTCATTTCAAAGAAAAATGATCCAACAGAAACAGACATTATCAACTAGTGTCATTAATATCAAAAAAAAGAAAAATTCAAAAATGGTTGCAGCAGCACCTAGACAGAAATGCAAGACAGACTCAAACGTGAATGTCAAATACCACTACTGGTATTAGGTGGCTCTTTGCTGAAAGCACAGGAAGATGCTGACCTATATGTTTTATTAATTAAACAAATGCATTCAAGTATGTGAACCATAACAAATTACAGAAACATTATGAAGAATGGGAGTTCCTAAGCATCAAAGTGTGCAGAACCTGAACATAAACTAAGAAGCAGTCATTAGAATAGAATGAGGGGACTTTGTGTGGTTTAAAATGAGTAGAGGTATGTGTCGGGGTTGTATCATCTTACTGTTTTTAGTCATTCTGTATGCTGAGCAAATAATCTGAGACGCTGAGTCAGATGAAGAAGAATGCAGCATCAGGACTGGAAGAAAGCTCACTAACAACCTGTGGTCTGCAGATGAAGCAACCTTGCGTGCTGAAAATGGGGAAGACTTGAAGCATTACTGATGAAGAGCAAAGGAGGCAGCATTGCATTTAGACTACACTTTAATACAGAAAAAAACACCCAGAAAAATCCTCGCAACTGGATCTGTAAGAAATATCAAGATAAGTGAAGAATAGATATACATTGTCATGGATTTGATTTTGTTTAGATCTGCAATCATTGCTCATAGAAGCAGTAGTCAAGAAATCAAGTGGTGTGTATTACATCGGGAAACTTTGGGACACAAAACCTTTTGACAGGGTAAGAAAAGCAAAATTGCTATTTGAGAACGCAAGTGTGCTTGATAGGTGCAGGCATTTTTGATTGCCTTTTGTGTGTGTGAAAGTTGGTCAATGAATAAGGATGACCAGGGAAGCACTGATGCATTTGAGTGGGGAAGGATGTTGAATATGTCACAGACTATAGGTCTTGGGAGAAGCTCAGCCAGAGTGCTCCTTAGAAGCTTGGAGGATGAGACCTTGTCTCATGCCTTTGGACACATTATCAGTAGGGACCAAGCATGGAAGAAGAATATCATGCCTGGTAAAATCGAAAACCAAATTCCCTGCCATCAAGTCAATGTTGCCTTATCGTGACCCCCTGTGGTTTTCTGAGACTGTAACGTTTGGGGGTGTGTACAGCCCAGCCTTTCCCCCACAGAGGTTCTGGTGAGGGTTTCAAACTGCTGTCCATTCAGATCGCAACCCCCACATCCAGCCACTATTTCCCCTGAGGTCCCTATACTTTGTAAGGTAGGACCCAAATCCAAACTCACTGTCGTAGAGTCCATTTGGAGTCATAATGACTCACTAGGACAGAGTAGAATTGCTTACTTTGGCTTCGGAGACTCTTGTTTTCGGGAATAAAAGAGACCCCATGTGTGGAGTCCTGTGCTTATGTTAATTTTATGATTGAAATGTAGGGGTGGAGTCTAGCCTGTTAATCTGGAGATAGCCATTGAGTGGTCAATGAGGTCTCTATGTGGGTATGGCTTTCTCCTAAGACTTCTGGGAAATCTCGCGATATTTTCCTCGTGAAGATGAGAAGCTATCTTCCCCAGTGGTTGGGAGTTAGTCTCAGAGATGATGAATCACAGAAAAGACAAGATGGCAGCCTCTGAGAAGCTGGAGGAGCCGGCGGAGAAACCATACAGCTTTGCCCTGATGGAGGCAGACCTCTGAAGCTGGGGCGGCCACATGGAGACCTCTGCCAGCGATGAGTTGCTTCTGCTGTTGATGGACCCTGAACCCTGGAATCGAGGAGCCATGTGGAGACCCCTGCCAGCGCCGGGATTCTGCACCCACTGACCTGTGACTTCGTGAGTCAGAAGGAGACTTTATAGACTGATTTTGAGCAAGATGATCTACACCCGTGACCATTGATCACAAAGGATCACACGGCTGTTTGTTAGGTACCATTGTTTCAGCTTCCACCCGCTGAGACCCTAGGAACAGCAGAATGAAACCCGCCAAGGCCCTGTGTCATCCTCTCAATCGTTCCCCTGCCTGAGCTCACTGATACGGCCACTGTGTCAGTCCATCTCCTCGAGGGCCTTCCTCTTTTTCGCCTCCCCTCCACTTTACTAAACATGATGTCCTTCTCCAGGGGCTGGGCTCTTTTGACAATGTGTCCAAAGCATGTTAGAAGAGGTCTTGCCATCCTTGACCCTAGGAAGCACTCTGGCCTTACTTCTTCCGAAACAGATCTGTTTGTCCTTTTAGCAGTCCATGGCAGTCTTGTCCTGCACTGCTATTCAAATGCATCTATTCTTCTCTGGTCTTCCTTATTCACTGTCCAATTTACTAGAGGCTCCATCTAGTTGGGCACCCTACAAGTGGATTTGGGCCTTTCATAGCCTTTTGAAAACGCAGTGCGGAGAAACGTGTTAATTCCCTGTAAGTCTTTATGGGAGCGGGCAGCCTGCTCTTTCTCCTGTAACAACGCGTTCACATTTGGGAGCCATTGGGCGGATGGCACAGGACAGGGCGGGCTTTGTTCTGTGGTCTACGGGGCCATCCATGATAAGTTAGAATCAACTTGATGGCACTTAACCACAGCAATAACCGTCCTGGAAGCAGGGCGCCCGGCGCTCATCTTGCGCAGAGGAGTTTGGACAGCGTTGTCGTCCTTCAGTGAGGCCGCGGGTGTGCGCTCCCCCCCTCTCCCCCCCAAGGTGGAATCCGGATGCAATCTCCCCATGAAGTCAGCATCTGTTGTTCTTCCTCTCCAGGAGCTGTTGCTTAGGCTTCTTAGTCTCCTTTTGGGGACCCACAGTTCTGGCCCTCCTCATTTCCTCAGCAAGCCCCACAGCACATTCCTCTTTTGCAAATACCTCCAACCCTTGATCGCTAATCTTCCCATCAGCTGTCAGTGGGTGGTCTATTAAATGGCCGGATCTTTAAATCCTCCTGATGAAGACAAAGGAAAAATAAATTTGTTGTGGAACAGTATGTCTAAGTTTCTCAATTTCCTTTACTTCCTCCCTCCTCTGGAGACTGAATATAAAATGGAGACTGGGTTTCAGAGACAGATGGCAGAGGATAATCTTTGATTTTGTCATAAGTGTACCCTCAGAGGGGCTTTGAAAAGACTTTTCTATTAGGAAATCTGTGCCTTCCCTTTTCCTGGAACTAAAACCGGGCAGATAAAGCGACTCCAGTCTGGTTTTCGAGATAAGGAGCCTGCTTTTCCTTGTAGGCTAACCTGCCTGCCTTGTAAGGTATGAAGATCAGGCGAGCTGCTGCCTCTGTTCTCTTTCATATGTGCCAATGATGAGTGTCTTGCACATTTTAATTAATCGTGCTTTGACTATGCTAGAGCCCCCCCCCCCCCCGCGTTAATAAGAAAACAGGACCTCTAAGGATAATCCGAAAAATAAATCCAAGAAAAAACTGTCTTCCCAAAGTTATTTGTTGGTATTTTTAAACAGGGTGGGAGACTAAATGAGATGCAATACTGAAATTAATTTTTTTGTTTGTTCTGTTTTTGAAATTAATTTTTTTAAGGTTGATAAATAGGGCCTATAAACGTGACTAAATTTGCCTCTTAATTCTTTCCACTGATGAAGAAACCACAGGCTTGTATTCAAAGGAAGCATTTATTTTATTTTTTGAACAAGCAGCCAAAGGGGCCCAGGATTTAATGAGTGTGGTAGGTGGTCCAGCGATGCAGAGAGAGGCTCACTGAGAACAAATCGTTCATGACTTTAATGGGTAGAAGATGCAAAAAGACAAATTATCGACATGTCAAAATCTAGTGTTTAGTGGTCATTTAAGAAAAGGGGGAATTGGCTGTGAGTATGAATGGAGACTCTCTCAGACCAAAGGGAATGCGAAGGTCAGAGGAAATCTTAACCTGCAACCTGATCTCTGTGCTGAGTCACCCCACTCTCAGTACACCCCTCACATCCGAAGGGTGGGGAGACCACTGCAAAGAGACACAGGGCCACGTACAGAACGCATGCGCGAGGGCTTCTATGCGGCACTGAGCCATAGGAATACCCATGTCCCTCAAGAGGGCTCTCCATAAGAGTAAAGAATGAGGAGGAACGTATTTATAGGTAGTCCTCATTAGAGGCAAGGCTGGCAAGGTGTTTTTTCTTTTAATCATTTTATTGGGTGCTCGTACCACTCGTATCACAATCCATACACCCACCCATTGGGTCAAGCACATTTGGACATATGTTGGGAATGGCAAGATTGTGTCTTACATGCTTTGGACATATTGTCAAAATAGACTAGTTGCTGGAGAAGGATACCAGGCTTGGTAAAGTGGAGGTGCAGCCGAAAAAGAGAAAAGTCCTCAATGAGAGGCATGGACAGAGTGGCTGCAACAATGGATTCAATCACAGGAATAATTGTGGTTCATTCTGTTGTGCATAAGGTCGGTATGGGTTAAAACTGACTGATGGCACCTCACAAAAACAAGACTTAGGATTTCATTTTGACGACTCCATCACTATTATTGCCTTTCATTTACAATATTTTTATAAATCTGACCTTTATTTGACTTTGGGGGTTGAGAACGTTGCATATAATCTACAGATACATTTATCAAATGCTTACCCAAACCCAAAAAACAAATCCACTGCCCGTGAGCCCATTTTGATCTCCAGTAAGCCTATAGCACAATGAAGAATCCCCCTTCGGGTTTCTGAGACTGTCAATCTTTATAGGAACAGAGAGCTTCATTTTTCTTCTGCAGAAAGATGAGTCTTAAACTTTACAGGAGTGTCAATCTTTACAGGAACAGAGAGTTTCATCTTTCTTCTGCAGAAAGGTGGTCTCTAACTGGTTACTTGTGACTAGCAACCTAACACATAGCCACTGCTGCACCAGGGATCCTGGAAAAGAAACACATGCAGATATCAAAAACAAAAAACTGTGGTGTGATTCAGAGTGACCTGAATGGGTTGTAAGTCCAGGACAAGCTGTATAGCATTGTAGGGAAACCTGGGTCCATTAGAATCCTGAACAAAGGCAAACTGTTTCTGCACATATGAGCAGTCCCTTCCACTGCACTATCCTGGACTGAAAATCTGATTCCACAGACACTGGGTTGCAATGTCCTTGTACGAAATGCGGGGGCAGAGACTGGAAGATGGGTGTCCAATCTTGTTTCCTTGATACCACACACCATCTCTTTGATGGAGTAATGGCTTTTTCTGCCCCAACAGAACAGACAGGTGTCCCAGTTCTGGAAGATATTGCAATCATTATTGAAGTGATAGGTAATTGAGGTAGTAAAGAAAAACAAGGAAAGATTACAAACAAAAACCCCAAAACCTACTGCCATCAATTCAAATCCCACTGGTAGCAACCCCATGAGACAGAAGAGATCTGTTCCTGTGAGTTTCCCGAGACTAAGTCTCGATGGGAATTGTTATGAGGTGCCTGGTGGTCTCTGACTCAACGACCCTGCACACACCAGAATGGCCTGGTCCTGCCCAGGTTTGAGCCCATTGCTACAGCCCCAGCATCAAGTCATCTCCTTGAAGACCTCCCTCATTTGTGCTGCCTCTCCACTTTACCAAGCATGATGTCCTTCTTCAGGGACTGCTCTCTCGGGATAACATGTCCAAAGTATATGAGAAGAAGTCTCACCCTTTTGACCAGCAGAAAGCCCTCATTGCCTCTTGGGAGCATCCTGGCTGTCTTTCCCCCAGGAGAGCTCTGCTTGGTCTCATGGCAGTCCATGGCACTTTTAATATTCTTTGCCAACACCACAGTGCTAACACCTCAATGTGTCCAGTCCTTCGTATTCAATGTCTAACTTTTATGTGCATATGAGGCAATTGAAAAGAGCATGATGTCGCAGTTAATTTCATGATTGAAATGTAGGGGTGAAGTCTCTCCTGGTAATCTGGAGATAGCCATTGAGTAGCTAATGAGGCCTCTGTGTGGGCATGGCTTTCTCCGGATACATCTGGGAAACCTCGTGATATTTCCCTCATGGAAATGAGACGCTATCTCCCCAGTTGTTGGGAGTTAGTCTCAGAGACAACGAATTACAGACAAGACAAGATGGCAGCGTCCAAGGAGCTGAAGGAGCCAGAGGAGAAGTCACATGGCTTTACCCTGATAGAATCAGACCTCTGAAGCTGGAGAAGCCATGTGGAGACCACTGCCAGTGATGAGTTGCTTCTACCACCACTGGATGCTGTTGATGGACCCTGAGTCCTGGAAGCGAGGAGCCATGGGGAGACCCCTTCCAGCACCAGGACTCTGCACCCAATGTCCTGTGACTTCATGAGTCGGAAGGAGACTTTATAGACTGATATCGGGCATATGGGTGAATATCGGACTTATTACTTTGAACTGGATTGGGTTGAGATGCTTTCTCAATGTCCCATTCCTCTTGTATATCAGTCTTTTCACTATATCCATATGTGTGTCTATCAATTTGTTTCTCTAGTCCAGCCGGACTAACACACATGGCGTGGGTCACATGAACCTTAGTCCTCAAAGTACCCTCCTTGCTTTTCTTGTGCAGATTTACCTAGTGCACAGCTTCATCTTTCCCCCATGAAATGGCTCATAGGTTTGACCCACCCACCTCAGGGCTAGCAGCTGAATGCTTAACCTACATCATCACCAGAAGAAGGATCAAAATTCAAATCCACTGCTTTGAAGTCAATTCAGACTCATAATGACCCTGTTAAAGGATAGAGCAGAAGAGCTGTCTAGGGTTTCTGAGACTGTACATGTTTATGGAAAGATCAGCAGATGGTTGGCTCTTCCTCCCACAGAATGGCTGGTGGATTTGAATGACCAATGTTGCAGTTAGCAGCTCAAAACCTACCCCCAATCCCTGCACCCCCCTACCCCAACCCCGCCCCAGCATTACCATGGCTCCTTAGGGAAGAAAGGGAGGGTTTTGAAACTGGCAGTGTAGGATTTTCTGCAATAGACTGAACATCAAATCCTCGAAGACTTCTCCCATATTCTCTTGTTCAGGCAGTGACCCAAGACAGGAGAAACTCAACCCTCCCCCCCCCACCCATGTATTCATCACATAAACAAAACCCAAACTTGTGGCCGACCCCATGCGGACTGTAATTGCTCCAGAGGGTTTTCTCCTCTGTAATCTTCATGAAACAGACCACCAGATCTTTCTTCCCAGGATTGCTGAGAGTTAAGGACAGACCAGCTTCAACAACAGGGCCTCCTAACCCAAAGGCTGGCAGATTGAACCCCCTCAAGGGAGCCACAGAAAAACCTGGACCAGTCCTTTTGGAAAGATTACAGAAAAACCAGATCTTATGGAGAAATTCTATTCTGTGACATAGCAGGGGGCTGATTCAGTGCCTGCTGATTCTCTCCACAACAGAGAGAGAAAGAAGCAAGAAGGACATTTTTTTGCAGGAAAAGAAAAATGACAGGGCAGGTCTCAGGAAGGTTCTTTAGATTAGGGTAGAATGAAACAAAATCACTATGACTGTGGTATTAGACTTTGGTTGGAAGGGCAAAAGAATATAGATCTGCTATCAGTTCACAAATACCTTCGCTTGGGATTTGGGATGAAGTAAAATTATACATACTGGTCTAGAGTCTGGATTCATGGTTATGTCATGAATTCTTCATGCTAGCCTGGGAAATTCATGAACTCCCCCTGGGTCTGAGTGCATAAACAAAGAATACCAAATATCCAAAAGCTCACCACCACTGAATCGATTCCGACTCATAGAAACTTTTATAGGACAGGTTAGAAACTGCACTTGTGTGTTTTTGAGATGCCTGACTCTTTAAGGGAATAGAAAGCCCCAACTTTCTCGTTGTTGGTTTCAAACTACTGACCTGGAAGGTGGCAGCCCAGCATGTGTGCTCCCGGGCTAAAGAATATATAATCCAACAGTCTGGAGCCACAGGTCTAAGGAGTCTATGTATTGTAATTCATACATATCCATATCAACTAGAAGCGACTTTGACAGAGGGACAGAAAACAGGATAGGAAATGCTAAGTTTTATCAGTACGATCACTTTTGTGATAAGCACTTCTATGCATTCCTTTCTACTAGTAAAATTATATGTCCTGTTTTTTTTTTTTTCAATTTCAGATGGTGGGGGGTGGGGTGGGACCTGGTTAATGCAGGAGCAGGGAAAATTAGTATTCTTAACAGCATGTCCTCTCTGAAGCAAAGGAGTGATTTCAGGAATGAAGAGGTCACAGCAGAAGCCTCAGAATAATAATACCTCAATCATCAGTGAAATTATCTTGAGAAAATGAATGCTTTTAGGAGGCAATAGGAGTGGAGGAGGAGAGGATTTAATGGTGGAAATGGCCCTAACTAGATTTTCCTGTAATGGGGTCATGAAATAACCTGAATCGGTTAGATTTGAATACAGGGCAAATAATCTTAAGGTAGGTAATGTAAAAGCTCTGTTCTCTGCAAGCATCTTTTACTTTGTCGTTATATTTCAAAAGTGCATTTGTGTGAACTTTGGGCATTCTTATTTTTCTTCTGGCCAAAACTGACTCCAGACCTGCCATATAGCTATCAGAAACAACTGCTGTGACCCAGCTATGCCTAGGAGAGGGGTAGCGGCCACATTAGAATGAGTGATGGGGTGAGGTGCGGGTCCTCAACTATTTAAAGACCACTTCCCTCATTCTCTTTGGGACCTTAATGTGAACAATTTATTAGGCAGCAATTTGATTGCTAGCATGAAGTACCTCTGAGTGGCCTGGTTTTGCATGGATAGGACTGGGGAAGGAGGTCCCACAGTAAAACCTACAATGAACATCAGAAATCCAGGAAGGCAGAGAACCCGCCAGAGAAGAAAACACTGATTTTCTACTATCAAGAGTGATATAAAAGTGGTAAGGCTGCATCCTGTCAAAAGGCCCAAAACTTGAGAGTCCAGGAAAAACCAGGCAGTCTCACCATGCGCTGCCTCTCATTGGTTTCACGGTTTTGTCACCCTCACTTTGCAAACGAGAAAATCAAGACTGGAGGCTAGTTTGCACAGGGTGGACAGCTGCTAAATGGCAATGCCACGGGCAGACTGTGATCCAGGCTTTGAGCCACTGTAGCCTCCCACTTCCCTATAGGCAATGTTGGGCCAATTTTGACTTTTAGCAACTGCATGCGGTTCTGAAAACTCTGCTTCAGAGATTTTCCCATGGCTATGGTCTTTAGAAGTAGATCACCAAGCCTTTCTTCTGAGGAATTGCTGGGTGGATTCGAACCACCAAACGTTCAGTGAGTAACTGAGCACTTAACTTTTTGTGCCATGCCGGGAGCCCCTTTAGTGGAGCCTAACTGGGGGTCACTTTGCATTGCCATCATTGAGTCCAGAGAGCTTTCTTGTGGGACTGGGCTCCTTTGGAAGGACCCGGATAGCAGTTCAGCATTTTGCTTTCCTTAACTCCCTCCACAACAGACTTTTTCCATTGTTGGCTTCTTCCCAATGTTTTCAGTGTTGCCTGGAGTTGTGCTTTTCTTACTTATATTCCTTAATGGAAACTAGCAGCTACGCTTGATAGATGTATTCAAATAATGCAGCGTATGGAAACAGACTTTCATGAAGGTCATATTCCTTAAAAGACCAGCAGAAACCCCCTTCCCTCTTTCTTTCTTTTTTTGCTTTTTCTTCCTTTGTTTCTGGAAATCAGAGAGAAAGAGAGAACTTCGATTATCCTAGCTTGAGTAACAGACTTTCTCATAACCTTGTTCGCTCGGAACACTTTCCCTCCCTGCAGATAAATCTTTACATTTTTAAGTGGTATGTTCATTACTATATATGTAATGTATTTTATTGCTACTGAGAGCACACATTCAGCAGTTTTTACGTGTACAATCCAGTGACCTGGATTACACACGTCAAGCTGTGCAACCATCATTTTCTTTCACCTTTTTCTAGGTGTTCCTTCCCTGTGACTTTAAACTCACCACCACTCTGAGAGATCAGAGGTTTTTATCTGATCTTTTGAATCGTTGCTGCTAATTCAATTCCCTGCAGGTAGACCTTGAAAGAGCATAATGCTCTAGGCAGGTCTTCTTTATGATAATGTAAACGAAATCATTGTTTGGTTAAAAAAATAGTTCTATTGGCATATAATTCATATATCATGCAATCAATAGTTCAGTCCTATGAAGAAGAGTTGTACAATCAGCACAATAAATTTTGGAACCTTTTCTTCTTTCTTCTAGTCATTGTTGCTAGCTCCCATTTTCCCCAATCTTCCAGGCCCTGCTTCCGGGTAATTATTAATCCAGTGCTGTCTCTCTTGTTTGGCTCTAAGAAGACTGCAGGGGGTATTTTTAGTTAAAGGTTTAAAGATAATCTCAGGGCAATCGTTTCAAAGTTCCTCTTGCCTCTATGTCTCATAAAATTTGCATTCCATGAGAACTTGACATTTCAGTTCTTCATGTTACCTTTTTGATCAGGGTTCTTTTATAGAATCTTTGCTCAATATCTTCAATAATAGTAGCTAGCTACCATCCAGTCCTGGTCTCCTGGCAAAAGAGGGAGATTTTTTTGGAGGCAATGAACCACTGTCACCTAGTCTTATCTCTCTCCCTCTCTCAAAGTATGTGAAATGCAAGAAAAACAGTTTAGAAGACCCTGATCGATTACATGATGTCGAAGAAGAGAGGACTGACTCTAGGACCAGATTGCTGGGATTCAATTCTGATTCCATCACCAACTTGTTGGGTTGGATTCTTACTTCTCCGAATATGCCCTCGATAGATAATAACACATGCTTACTTCACAAAGTAGAAAATTGTACATAATAACTGATAAATAAATAGTAACCATTACTACATTGGAGCCATAGTGGTGAAATAGTTGCTTATTGAACTTTTAGCCACAAGGTCAGCAGTTTGAAACCACCAGCCACTCCCTGAGGGAAAGATGAGGTTCTCAATTCCCATAGAGATTCACAAGCTCAGAAACCTATCGGACCAGTTCTACTCTGTCTTATAAGGTTGCCATGCATTTTAATGGACTGGACAGCAGTGAGTTCAACTATTAACAGCTAACTTGGAGTTGGTTGGTGTCAAAATTAAAGATTCTGGTGCCAGCAGGGGTATTCTCCCTCTACTCTCCAGGGAAGACGCCTTCCTTTTCTCCTCCAACTTCTAGCATTCCATGGCTGCATCATGTCAATCTCTATCTCTGTCTTTTCATGGGATTCTTCTTCTTGTGTCTTTTCTTCTGTTTTCCATAAGATCACTTGTCATTGGATTTCGTTCCCTCTATTCTTCCAAATAGCTTTAACTTAATTACACCTGCCAAGCCCCTACTTGCAAACGAGGTCACATTAAGGGTTTTAGAACCTTGGCACCATGGACATATCTTTTTAAGGTTCACCATGCAACCCACCACTGGTATTAAACACACTCATTCACTTCTATTTTAAGGTTTTTCTTGTTCCATTCTTGACCAGGTAGCCCATATCCTTACGCTGTTTCCTAAATGCTGATGGTCATGCCTTGATTCAAGATACATTTATGAGCACTAATTCTATGCGAGGCTCAGTGCCATAGAAGATACAATAACTAGGCACCCTGGCCCACAAAGTAGTGCAGATCAGAAGTGATTGAGATCATTCCAGAAGTACAAATGAAGGCAATTGGAACAAAAGGAGGTTACTTTGAAGGCAGTCATCAAAGCAGGTAAGTGGTAAAGTTGGCATCTGTGTTTGTAGAGATGTGGATAAAGAATTTCAAATAGAACGACAGGAGCAAATATAGAAAAGTGAGACAATCCTGGAGTATACAACTAAAATAGCAAGTGGTTTTTGCTTCCAAACAAGGTTAGCAAAGTATGACCCAGTTTACTGCCTGTTTTTGTCTTGTCCCTGGCCTACGAATAGTTTTTTTTAGTAATTTTTTAATGCTTTTAGCAAAACTCAACCCAACAAAAAAGGCAAAGAGGAATTCATAATACATGAAAATAATATGAAATTTACACTTCAGGATCCATAGCTACAGTTTTATGGGAGCATATTTCTGGTCAGCCCTGGTGGTACAGTGGGCTACAAATGGAGCTGCTAACCACAAGGTTAGTGGTTTGAGTCTATCAGCCCCTTTGCAGGAAAAGATGAGGATGTCTGTTCATATAAAGACGCAAAGTCAAAAATAAAATAAAATAAACAACAACAACAAAAAGATGTAAAGCCTGGAATATCCAAAGGAGCAGTTCTACTCTGATCTACAACGTCAGTCTGCGTTAGAATTGACTCCAAAGCAGTGAGTTGATAGTTGCTTTTGTAGTACAACTGCAGAGTTAAGAGTTTGTCACAGAGTCTGTCTAGATGAAGGGCCTAAATACCTACTGTATGGCCCTTTACAGAAAATAAGTAAATAAATAAATAAAAGACTGATTTGACTCTGATCATGGAAGAAATGAAAAGGCCATGCGCTAGTCCAGGTGGACTAGAGAAATAAATTCATACACACATATGGATATAAGGGAAAGGTTAATATACAAGAGGAAGGGAACATTGAGAAAACATCCCAACATAGTCCAGTCCAAAGTCATAAGCCCGATATTAGCCCATCTGTCTGATACCAGTCTACGAAGTCTCCTTCCGACTTCCGAAGTACATGCGATGACACAGGACAATCACAGGTGAGTGGGTGCAGAGTCTTGTGTGTAGTGGAGGAGAAGCATCTCAGCACTTGCAGGGGTCTCCCCGTGGCCTCCCGAGCATCTCAGCACTGGCAGGAGTCTCTATGTGGCTTTTCTGGCCCCAGAGGTTTGGCTCCATTAGGGCAAGCCCATGTGACCTCTTCTCTGGCCCCTCCATTCTCCAGGAATCAGGATTGATCAGCATGCTGTCATCTTGTCTTAACAGTAGTTCGTCATTTCAGGATCTGAGTCAAGTGTCTCTTCTCCAATTAGGAAATACCACGAGACTTCCTGGAATTCTCAGAGAAAGCCACACAGAGACCTCATTGGCTATCTCCAGATTAACAGGCTAGACTCCACCCCTACATCCCAATCATGAAATTGACATCAAGTACACGACCGACACAGGCCATAAAGGAAAACAGTAGAAGAAGAAAAGGATCTGGTCCGAAGTGTCCACTCAGCCTTGGGTAATAATCCATGCTCTTGACTTTGCCTATCCTTTCAATTCTTTGAAACCAGTGGTCCTCACACAACCCTTTCACAGGAGTAACCTAAAACCATTGGAAAACACATAAATATTTCATAATATATAATTTCATATTGTTTTGTGATTAATCGCTATGCTCTAATTATGTTCAATTTGTACCAATGAAAATATATCCTGAATATCAGATATTCACATTATTATTCATAATAATAGCAAAATGACAGCTATGAAGTAGCAATGAAAATAAATTTATGGTTGGAGGTCACCATAACATGAGGAACTGCTCATGGCATTAGGAAGGTTGAGAAGCACCGATTTAAACATACTCGTTCTAATGCTCTTTCTCTCAAGATCATTTTTCTAACCTCCTAGCTAATTTTCTAATCCTCATTAAGTTGTGGTTGAGTCATAATAATTTAATATATCACTTATTACTTCTCCTGGGAAGCATATTTAGAACTTTGTAGAGCCTTAATCATAGAATTACTCTTTGGGAAAGTCGAGTGGGAAGAAATATTTGAAGAGAGGAGCCTTTAGTCCACCTTCGTGCATACCATAGAAGCCGTCAATGTTCCCACCTCCTCAACGCAAACTTAGTTGTTTCTTAGTTTGGGTTATTATCCTTTCCAGTGGTTAATAGTGAGCCATTTGATGTTAAATTGCCAATTGGGCCAGGGAAAAATAACAGGAATTACCTTGCAATCATTGCCAGCCAGTACACGTTAAGCAGCTCTGTCCCCTTTAGTTAATAAAACAGTTCTGAGTAGCTATCATTGAGATGATGATTTTTCTGTGAAGGAGGAAACTGCTCTCTGGAGACTTGAAACTGCGAACAGCAGTTCTGGAAAGGGTTTTCAAATGTTACCCAAGGAAGGAAGTTTAGGAAAGCCTGCTAAAATGCCGCTTCCCTGGTCTCACCCACATAGCCTCTGTGGGTTTTCAGGGGCACTGGGAAGTGTCCAATATAGTATCAAAGAGGAGAAAGGGAGAGAGATGACAGTTTTCAAAACATTCTATCCATGCTGTTCAAGATCCCTGGACTGCTCAAGTGACCGACAGTAAATCCAAGTGGACAGGGGGCATCACGTGGGGTGTTTTTCTTATTTGAGAATCCTGTTTAACTAACTTTATTTACAGGGAGGTAAGACAAATTAACACCTGATTGAAAAATAACTTTGGTTTCCTGGGCCTGTAAAGACAGTCCATTGCATTGGGTGGAGATGAGGAAGGGAACTGGGAGGCAAAGCTACCGATTGCCACTGGACCTCTGTTACTGACACCACAGGAAACGCACCAGAAGCCCCGTCTCTCTGTGCCCTGGTTTCTTCAGCTCTAACATGGAGATAATAAGACCACATGGCCATCATTGGGAAACAAGCAGGAAACAAGCAGCTGAACAGGAAGGCCATCGACCAGGGACTGCCCCACTGGACATTTCAAGGAACACTAGCCTCTGTGGGAGAAAGCAACTCTTGTGTGACCTCACGCATCTCATGAGACAGGCATAAGAATGGGGGAAAGAGGCTGTGACCACATGACTCACTCCTTCGAGGCCATCCTCGGTTTCTGCACTTCTGCACAGAATGAATGCCGTTCTTTACAAACCAAGGCTTACTCTTCTTCAGGCTTTTACTGATCAGCATGTTTCCTGTTGCCAGGGAGACACTGTGACTCAAGGTCCCTCCAAGTGTCTCAGTGGAAAATTGGGCTCCTAGGGGCTTCCCGGGGCGGATCTTCCAGAAGCAGAGACGGGAGCGTCCTGGAGTGGGTCTACATCTTCAGTGTTCTGGTTAGCAGTTGTGTTAGTCTGGGTAAACTAGAGAAACAAATTTTATAGACATGCATATGGATAAAAGGGTAAGATTTATATACAAGAGAAATGGGACATTAAGGAAGCATCCCAACCCAGTCCAGTTCAAAGTCATAAGTCTGATATTAGCCCATATGTCTGATACCAGTCTATAATGTCTCCTTCCGACTCATAAAGTCACAGGCCAGTGGGTGCAGAGTCCTGGCGCTGGCTAGGGTCCCCTCATGGCTCCTCATTTTCAGGGCTCAGGGTCCATCAACAGCATCCAGTGGTGGTAGAAGCAACTCATCGCTGGTAGGGCTCTCCACATGGTTTCACCAGCTTCAGAGGTCTGGTTCCATCAGGGCAAGGCCGTATGGTTTCTCCTCCTGCCCTTTCTGCTTCTCGGACACTGCCATCTTGTCTTGTCCATAGTTTGTTGTCTCTGAGGCTAACTCCCAACAACTGGGGAGATAGCTTCTCATCTTCATGAGGGAAATATCGCGAGATTTCCCAGAAGTCTCAGGGGAAAGCCATGCCCACACGGAGGCCTCATTGGCTACTCAATGGCTATCTCGAGATTACCAGGCTAGACTCCACCCGTACATCTCAATCATGAAAATAACATAAGCACATGACCACCACAGCAGTCAAGTAGGTTAACTATTTGCACCGCCCATGTTCTCACTGCCACTGAGTCATGCTGACCCAGAGCGACCCTGTATGACAGGTTAGGCTTGCCCTTGTGCATTTTTAAGACTCTTTATGGGAATAGAAAGCCTTGTCTTTCTCTCTCAGATGAGCTGATGGTTTTAAACTGTTGACCCTGCAGTTAACAGTTAACAGTTATAACTGCCAGGTCACCTTGCCTCTGAACACCAGATGGCAAGAAATGCTTTCTACTTTATAAGCTGTAATGAATTTCCCCCATAACATCCCATGAAAACCGTGCTACCACTAGCCCCATTTTACAGATGAGGAAGCCGATTGACACAGTTTGTTGGTGGGTTGGGTCAAGCTTGGAAGCAAATTGTGTCATCTAATTCCATTCTTTAGAGGAGTGCCTCTGCCCTGGGTAAATTTTGCTCTCTTGAAAGACCAAATAATATGACCATCAAAATGTCCACATTCTAGTCCCTACGATTCTGTAAATGTGAGGAGGCTCAAAGTGATTCTGTAGCTCTTGAGGTAGCAAATTATCCTGGATCATCTGGGGCATTTCAAGGTAGTCACAAGGATTCATAATTCTAACAGAGCTGGAGGAAGAATCAGATGACAGAAACAAAGCCAGGGACTCTGATGATGGAGGAAATAGTCCCAGTACAAGGAACATAGATGGCCACTCGAAGCTGCCAGGGATGAGGAAGCAAATCCCCACCTCGGATTCTCCAGAAAGAACCCGTCCTGCTTATACTCAGAATGATAAGAACACACAAGGGACTTGTTTTAACTTTGTTATAATGTGTTATGGCTTCCAGAGAAATGAATTCAATCCCCCTGACAATTTCTGAGGGGACACTCTGTCCTCCTGGAAAGCGTTACAGTCTCTGAAATCCACAGGGGCAGGTCCACCCTGCCCTATAGGTTACCATGACAGTAAAGTTGGTTTCAGAGGAGCAATTTTGTCTGCCAGAACTTGAGATGTGAACTGCTGTGATCTGGTGGGTGAAGGCCAAGTCGAGGGGTATCGGGAAAGAAGAAGGCCCTTGATGACATGGATTGACACAGTGGCTGCCACACGGGGCCCAGGTATGGGAGCAACAGTGAGGCTGGCACCAGGAGGCAGTGCTTCATGCTGTTGTGCACAGGTTGTTGTGGGCTGGAAAGGACTTGATGGCATCAAACAACAGCAATGAAGGCAAGGGTGCTGGTAAACATTCTACAATGCATCCGACTACGCCCTACGACAAAGAATTCTCAGGCTCAAAGTGTCCCTTGTACGGACACTGAGTAGCCCTGGGGTTGAACACTGAAAGACAAAAACCTTCATCAAGTGACAAGCGCTTTCAGAACTCAGTCACCCTCCTGTCTAGTACAGTTCAGTGGACTGTTAGGACTCACGAAGTAAGCATTGATCTCTCTGGTATGTTGTTAATCCACACAGACTGGAGTTATATAGAGGTTTTTGGTTTTTCTATAGAATATACATTTCAGGCTTTTCCCTGTTTGTGAAAGCTCGCCACTAATTCCTGCCTAGTTTTCCAATATTACTTCTTTTTTAAAAATTGAGTTGTATTGTGAGAATAGACATATACTGTATTGTGAGAATAGACATATAATGGTATCTCAACCATTTTTAAGTGTATAATAATTCACTGTGAACAAGCTAACACTACCATTCATTTCCAAGTACGTATTATCACCCTAAGAAGAAATTTATTTCCCCATAAGTGGGAACTCCCTATTTCTCTCTTCTCCCAGTCTTTGGTAACTACTAACAAATTTGGTCTATATGCACTTGACAACTCCAGGTATTTCATTAAAGTGGAACCACAAAATATTTTCCTTTAGTGTCTGATCAATTTCACATTTAATGTTTCAAGGTTCATCATGTACCAGAAATTTATACATGTATAAATTATCTTTATTACTCATTTTCTTTATTTTTAAAATTAAGGGCTCACACAATCCATACATACATCCATTGTGTCAAACATATTTGTACATTTCTCAAAACATTTGCTTTCTACTTGAGCCCTTGGTATCAGCCCCTCATTTCTTTCCCTCCCTCCCCACTCCCCCTTCCCTCATGAACTCTTGATAATTTTTTTCTCTTTTTTTTTCCGCATCACTGTCCTTGTAGGAGTAGGAAGCCCAGCCTTGCTCCTGGAGAGCTGCTTCTGGATTTGACCATCAACCCTGTGGGCTGCAGCCCCACACACAGCCACTGCGCCACCTGGGCTCAGCTTAACCCTTGATGATTTATAAATTATTATTATGTGTCATAACTTACACTGTCCCACATCTCCCTTCACCCACTTCCCTGTTGTCCATACCCCAGGCAGGGCGTTATATGTAGATCCTTGTAATTGGTTCCCCCTTTCTACCGCACTCTCCCTTTACCCTCCAGGTATCCCCACTTTCACCACTGATCCAGAAGACATCTCTGTCCTGGACTCCCTGTGCTTCCAGTTCCTAATTATACTAGTGTGCATCCTCTGATCTAGCCGGATCTGTCAAGTAGAATTAGGATCATGATATTGGTGGGGGTGAGGGGAAGGGAGGAAGTATTTATGAGCTAGAGGACATTTGTATGTTTCATTGTTTTTACCCTGCACCCTGATTGGCTCATTTCCCTGCAATGCTTCTGTAAGGGGATGTCCAGTTGCCTACAGATGGGTCTTGAGTCCTCAATCTGCGCTTCCCCTCATGCACAATGATTTATTTTTTCTGTCCTTTGATGTCTGGTACCTTGATCCTTCAATACCTAGTGATCACACACGATGATGTGCTTCTTCCATGTGGACCTTGTTGCTTGTGAGCTAGATGACTGCTTATTTACCTTCAAGCCTTTAAGACCCCAGACACGATATTGATAACCGGGCATCATCAGCTTGCTTCACCACATTTGCTTATGCACCCATTTGTCTTCAGTAATTGTGTTGGGAAGATGAGCACACAATGACATAATTTTCTGTTCTTTGGTGCCTGATACCTGATCCCTTTGGCACATCATGATCACATAGGCTGTTGTGCTTCTTTGATGTGGGCTTTGCTACTTCTCAGCTAGATGATCGCTCGTTTATCTTCAAGCCTTTAAGACCCCAGACATTCTATAGCTCTATCTCTTTATGGCCGGGCACTACCAGCTTTCTTTACCACATTTGCTTATGCACCTACTTTGTCTTCAGCAAAAGTGTCGGGAAGGTGAGCAACAAAGAATACCAGTTTAATAGACAAAGTGTTCTTGCATTGAGGGAATACTTGATTGGAGGCCCAATGTCCGTCTGCTACCTTAATACCAAACCTATAAATAGGTTCACATAAATCTATTTACTCATCCTCATATATTAATATATTTACATGTGTACATGCAGAACTTTATTTCTTTTATGCCCACTGTAATTCCTTTATTAGCCCCTGTCAGGTAGCTAGCGGCCTTCTCCATGACAGACAGTTGTAAGCTGCTTAAGGCTGGAGGGCATGTTCCCGAAGCCAGTCAACCTGGGTGGGACCCTTTCTCGGCCAAGTGGGCTTACTTCAGCCAGTGGGGTTGAACAGTAACGTTGACCATGCCTCTCATCAGAGGGCCCTGAAAAGCCAGACTTCAAGACCATTGTCCTCTTCCAGCTGCTCCTCAGTTGGGCAGTGGTTTCTCTGGCCTCAGGTTTCCGTGAGTGGGTGTGAAAAAACTTATTTGAATCACAAACCAGGCTCCAGGTGATTTTTTTCTCATGCAAAACTAAGGAAGAAAGTATTTCTCACAACTCCATGCTGCTCATTGGCAGGAACTAACAAACCATCTCCTGGGTTCCATTTTCTTCCCACCAGCCTTCTGTTTCCAATTCAAGTTCCAAGGGAGAAGTCTGATTAAGTCAGATTACATGTTCATCTCTAAAGGAAACCTGGTGGCACAGTGGTTAAGCACTTGGCTGCAAATTAAAGGTACCCTCAGCCCCTCTGTGCCTATAAAATTACAGACTAGAAATTCATTTTTATTAATATTTGGTTTTATTTTTAAAGTATCAAAATAGAATTGTATGATTTTTCATAACAGACAGTAAAAATGAAAACCTATAATAAACAATATGCACTAGCTATATAGATCTAAATGGAAAGGCTTAAAGGAAAAAGGCAAATTATGAATTAAGTAAAATCCTTAGTCCTAGACATCTTTAGACTAGCCAGTCGATGGGGCAGTCCTACTCTGACATGTAGGGTCATGATGAGTCAGAATGGACTCATTGGCACTAGGCCACAACACAGCTGCCTTCTAAATGAATCACCAGGGCCAGGAAGATTCTCTTCTCACATTGTCTGGAGAGAAACACTGAAGGCTATGAAGAGAATGTCCATGTCTATTTCATTCTGGAATTCTCCAAAGCTTCAACTTTAATGCCTCCACATTTGTTGGGTGCTGTTTGGTTGCGTTGGACTCAGAGAAACCCCATGCAACTGAATAGAACTGCCTTATCGGGCTGATGGGAGTGGGTCATCTCATCTTGTTTCTGATGGAGCCACGGGTGGGGTACGGCCAGCAGCCTTGCAGTTGACAGCACAGCACTGAACCATGGTGCTACATCGAAACATGCAGACACGTAAGGGAACAAAAAAACGTGAAAGTCTGACTATTTGAGCTTCCCAAAACTAATTTTATCGCTGTCACTTATTTTGTAATTCCAATGTGATTGTGTTGCATCTGTGGAATATCTGACCTAAAACTTTGTGGAAAATTTTACTTAAAATATGAAGTACAAGTTCAGAAATATACTGTTACTAACCTAATTTACAGAGTTTTCTTCTTCATAGCAAAGCAAGGACAGATGATTGGGAAGGCACAGGTTCATGATTTACACTCAGAAATGCATTCATTAAATAAAGCAACAAAGAAATTAATGTAACTCATACCTGATCCCTTCGACACCTCTTGGTCACACAGGCTGGTGTGCTTCTTCCATTTGGGCTTTGTTGCTTCTCAGCTAGAAGGCCGCTTGTTTACCTTCAAGCCTTTAAGACCCCAGACACTATGTCTTTAGATAGCCAGGCACCATCTGTTTTCTTCACCACATTTGCTTATGAATACCTTTGTCTTCAGTGATCATATTAGGAAGGTGGGCACGTGATGATATGATTTTTGTTCTTTGACCCTTGCTAACTGATTCCATTGACACCTCCTGGTCACACAGACTGAAGTGCTTCTTCCATGTGGGCTTTGTTGCTTCTGAGATGTATTGCTGCTTGTTTACTTTCAAGCCTTTGAGACCCCAGATGTTATACTTTAATAGTCAGACACCATATTTACTTGATTTTTAAAGAAGCATAATCTATGTCATCTCTCATCCCATATCAACAAATGAAATCAGTAATCATATTCCATTAACTCTTCATAAATATGGCTCTCTCTTTTTCTTTTCCCTGCCAACTTCCCTTTCGCCCTCTTTAATTGTCTATCTCACTCCCGCTCTTTTTTGTTTGGTTTGATTTGGTTTGGTTTGGTTTTTTTGGGCATCACTGCTCTCCGGTGGTGGGGGTAGGAGGCCCAGCCCCACTGCTAGAATTGAACCTCTGTCCCAGTGGGCCGCAGTCCCACTCACTACCACTACGCCACCGGGGCTCAGCCCCTCACTCCCACTCTTTGCCCGCATCCTTATCCCTGCCTCCTCATAGTCTTCCAAGTCTGATGTCTTGAAGTAAAAACCACTTTTTTGTTTGTTTTTCCTTATAAGAATGGTGTCCTTATTTTCCTAACTTTGCTAAACCTGTCTTGCCATCCTTTGCCCATGTCTTACAGTGTTTAAGAGCGTCATCATTGGTTTTAATTGCTGCATGACATTCCATTGAAGAATGAACTAGAGTTGGTTTATCCATTCATCTGTAATAAGAGCTTTTGACTGTTTTTTCTATTTTTGCTATTATGAAAATTGCTACAGCAATGTAGGTCTGCATATGTGTTTGTATTGTACTCTTCATTTCTTTAGGGTATACTAAGGTATTTGCAAAGATACCGTATGCTCATTTGTTTTTTTGATGTGAGGACATTGAGCTTTTGGAGTTTGTTCCACCATCAGACTATTAAAGAAGCTTTTTATTTAGAGTTTCTGAAACAATTGCATAACAATGTGCACACACTCACACACACACACACACAGTCTGATTTGTGGCAGACGGAGGACTGGTTTTGTCACCACAACAGTGCAGTTGCTCATACAGCCATCCCAGTGCACCAGTTTTGGGGAAAAAAACAGCACACCTTTGTTGGCCCATGCACCTGCCTCACTTGACCTTGCTCCTTCTGACTTCTTTTTGTTTCTTTGAATGAAGAGGGACGTGAAAGGACAGCGACTTCACACTGTAGAAGAGGTGAAGGACAAAATGAGGGAGGTGCGGTCAGTCATCCAAACATGAGTTTGAAAACTGTTTTCATGAATGGAATTATAGATTTGACCAAGTAATGGAGAGTACTTTGACAGTGATAGACTTGTTTCATTGAAAAAAAGAATACATAGCTTTGAAAAAAAATCTGTTTTTTTTGTTGGGGGAGGGTATACCCCCTTGTATATCTAATAGCAAGATTGTGGGATAATAAGGTAATTGTGGCTGCATTGGTTAGGAAGTGCCATACTGGTTTTCATAGCAGTTGTATAATTCTACAGTCCCACCAGCAATGTATGAGCACAGTTCCAATTTTTCCACACCCTTTCCACCATTTATTATTTTCAAAGTGTCTGTGCTAGGTTGTATCTCATTGCTGTTTTAACTTATACTTCTCTTATTCCTAGTGATCATGAATATTTCTTTATATGGTTGTTGGCTGCCTGGATGTTATCTTCGGTATTTGTATCTTGTGCCCATTTTTTGATTGGGTTATTTGTTTTTTTCTTGTTAAGATGCTGTAACTCCCTATAGATTTTGGAAATTAGCCTTTTGTCTATTGTATCATTATGAGATAATTTTTCCTAATAGGTGATACTCTTAATTTGCATAGATGTAGTTTTGGAAGGTTCCAGTCCTTTATTTTGTTACTATGATGTGTATATATTGCATTAGGTTTGGAGGTATGTTTATGCCTTGTATTAGGGGTTTTAAATTATTGATGGCCTTTATTGTTGTAGTGTTTATATTTAGATCTTTGATCCATCATGAGTCCATTTTTGTACATGGTACATGAGTCCTGCTTCATTCTTTTGCAGGTGAAGATCCAGTTCTTCCAGCCCCATCTGCTAAAAGGACTGTCTCTTCTCCACTTACTGTGTTTCAGTCCTCTATGAAACATTAAGTGTCTGAACACTGAAAATCTTACGGGAGCAGGCAGCCATATCTTCCTCCCAACGAGGGGCAGGTGAATTTTAACCAATGCCAAGCCCACAGTGCCACCAAGGAATCAGTCAGACTTGTAGAGTTCTCTTTTCCATTTGAACTTTTACAGATTGGAAGACAAGTATTATACATTTTCTTTGCCAGTTTAAATGTCTCCTCCTCCCTCATTTTGGTACTATCTCCATTATTACTATTTTGCTTATTATGTATTTCCCAATGTTTCTAGCTATTGGTCTGCTGAGATAGTTAAGGTTGATAGTGCCCACCTGGCCAATAAGCGCATGTGGGATTAATTGAAGGGCGGAGAGATAAATGGCTTCATGAGCTTTGCCTTTCTAGTTCGTGGGCCTCTTGCTCTCTGATGGTCGGACCTGGGTGTGGCTGCCTTAGCCAGTTATCTGCTTCAGCTGGTAAGGTTCACTTCCTGCGAGACATTCCTGAGGAGAAGTCACATGGACTTACCCCGCTGCAACCCTGGGCGCTGGGCCAGCCACGAGGAGACCCCTGCCAGCAATGACATGCTTACACGCTCACTGATTCTGCTTTCCTTCTGCTGTTGGCGTCATTGCATGTGTTTTGTGAGATTGAGGAGGACTTTATAGATTGGTGTCAGACATATGGGCTAATGTTGGACTTAGACAGCACTGAGTTGGGACGCTTTCTTAATGTGCACTTACCCTTTATATAAAACTCTCTCTTATATATATGAGTCTCTGTGGAATTGTTTCCCTAGCTTACCCAGACTGACATAGTCTAGCAATTCTGCTTCTCGGTATTGTTATACTAAGGAAATCACGCTACATAAACACAAGGCTTTCTACATAAACATTTTCATCTAAGCGATTCATTATTTTCCTCAATTTAAATACTCTTTTATGAGGAAGGTCTTCAATGTGATGGACTAAGACTAACTACACAGTGGGCTCAAACATGGTAATTGTGAAGATGGCAGTGTTTCAGTCTCTTGTACATGGGGCTGCTTTGACTTGGAACCAATGGCGCCAACAACAACATACACACACACACATCAACATGTGTTTTACAGGGGAATAATATAAGCACAAAATAACACACAAGTGGTGAAAATTTAAATAATGCATAAATTTATAAGTAAAAGTTAAAATCTCACTTGATTTTTACCCCCAAGCCTACTCTCCAGAGATAACTATATTATCTTGATTTACATCACAATTGTTCCTATGCACTGTTACAGCCAGTGGTTTAAAATGATGGCTCTATTTTTACTCAATCTGGGTGAGAGGGGCAAAATCATAAGTTCTAAATTATCAAGGGTTCGGGCTGAGCCCCAGTGGCGTAGTGGTTTTTCGCGGGATTGCAGCCCACTGGGTTGGAGGTTCAAATCCAGCAGCAGCTCTCCAGGAGCAAGTCTGGGTCTCCTACTCCCACCACCAGGGCAGTGATAACCCCCCCCCCCCCACCAAAAAAAAATATCAAGGGGTCATGAGGGAGGGGAACAACTGGGAGGGAGGGGAAATGAGGAGCTGATACTAAGGGCTCAAGTGGAAAGAAAATGTTTTGGGAATGATGAAGACAACAAATGTACAAATGTGCTTGACACGAAGGATGTATGTAAGGATTGTGATAAGAGTTGTTAAACAGGCTGTCTCTTCTCCACTTAATGTGTTCCCCTAGTCTTTCCCAAACTCTCAATAAAATGATTTTTTTGAAAAATCTGGGTTTGAAGCATGACATATTAATTTTTTATTGCTAATCTGGTGCTGCTGTCAAGAAAATATAAGACTATTAGCCACAAAATCAGTGAGATGAGACTCTAACCACTCCTATTAAGATGAGGCTACGCCGCACTCCCATAAAGATTTATATCTTGAGAAACTTACATTGGATGGTTATAGCAATCGGTTTGGGTCAGGATTTTTGGATGGCTGTTTTATAACAAAAGAATCCCTGGTAGCATAGTGGTTATGCTTTTGGCTGCTACCTACAAGGCCATAAGTTCGACACCACTAGTTGCTCATGGGAGAAAGACAGGGCTGTCTAATCTCATAAAGAGTTACAGTCTCAGAAATACAAGAGACAATTCTACCTTGTCCTATCGCATCATTCACTATATGTAAATTGGCATCAACTCGATGACAGAGAGGTCTATAACAAATTACTACAAATTCAGAAGCTTAAAACGATACAAAGTCCCCCTTTCCATGTAAAGCAATATAGTCACAGGTTTTAGAGATTAGAACATGAATTTTTTTCCCCAATGATTTTATTGGGGGCTCTTACAGTTCTTATAACATTCAATACACCATTTATATCAAACATATCTGTCCATATATTGCCATATTCATTTCCAAATATTTTCCACTTGAGCCCTTGGTATAAATTCCTCTTTCCCCTCCCCCCCCCCCCATTTTTTAAGAATCATTTTAATGGGGGCTCATACAATTCCCATCATGATGCATACATGCATCAATTGTATTCAGGCCACATTTGCATACTTGTTGCCATCATCACTCTCAAAACATCCTCTCTCCACTTAGGTCCTCAGTACCATCTCCCCATATTTCCCCACTTTCCCTGTGAATCCTTAATAATTTTCAAATTGTTATTACTTTTTCTTTTTTTTTTAGGCATCACTGCCCTCAGGAGGCCCAGCCTTTGCTCCTGGGAGCCGGAATTGAACCTCCATCCCAGTGGGCTGCAGTCCTGCGCACAACTACTACGCCACTGGGGCTCAGCCCTGTTATTACTTTTTCATATTGTACACTGTCCCATGTATCCCTTCATCCAATTCCTTGTTGTCCGTACCCTAAGAACACGAATATTTTAAGGAAATACTTTACTAACTGACCACAGCTGACGATGCCATCCTGTTAGTAAAATACCATCAATATATATTTCTAAAGGGTAGATTTATAGTCCCAACTCAAACACTTAATCTGAGGATTCAAAGAAACTACGTAAGTCCCCACCGGCCTTCCTTTCCCGATTGTCACTGTTAGGGCTATCGGGTGTGTGCTGGCTCATAGCGACTCATGAACAGCAGAACTAAGCATTGCTCGCCCTAGGCCAGCCTCACCACTGTTCTCATGCTGAGTCCACTGTCTCAGTCCATCTCCTTGAGGGCCTTCCTCTTTCTCTCTGCCCCTCCATTTCAGCAAGCCTGATGTCCTTCTCCAGGGATTGGTCTCCCCAGATAACATGTCCAATGTATGTAAGACAAAACTCTTTGAAAAAGAGTATAGCATTTGACATACCTTAGTATTCCATGTACAGAGTCTGCAGCATGTTAGCAGCTCAATAAATGCTCAGTGAATGGATTTGCCCCATTCGCTTTATTATTTCACCAATAAAGAGATTATTGTTGAACCACTAAAAATGAGGGATTTGTATAATATGCAAAACATTTGTCACATTAAGTGTCAAAATCAGAATAAAATGGGCACACACAACCCAAGATATTTTTTTAAGGCATAGAATAACCAAGAACTTCATATCAAAGTAGAACGGCCAGAAAAATAGACTGGGAGGAAGTACTCACCCCACAGGGCATTAACAGCAGTAGTCTTAAAGACTACCACAGAAAGGGAACATGTTTAGACATTTCCTTCCTACTTGTACTTTCAGGTTTTCTTTACAAAACATACTGTTTTCAAGCTGTAACTCTTTTTTTTTTTTTTTTTTTTGTGGGCATCACTGCCGCTGGTGGTCGTGGGCACTACCCAGCCACCACTGGATTTGAACCGCCAAGCCCGCAGACTGCAGTTCCACACTCAACCACTTACGCCACCAGGGCACAGCCCCAAGCTGTAACTCTTTATGAGACTAGAAACCCCCGTCTTTCTCTCATGGAGCAGCTGGTGGTGTTGAACTTATGACCTTGTAGTTTGCAGCCCAAAGCATCGCCACCATGCTACCGGGGATCCTTTACTTATGTACAAGCATCCATCTTGCTCACTGACCATTAGTGTTTGAAGACAGCGTTATGTCCTGAATCAGAGGAGAGGCTCAGCGCTCCTCTGCTGAGTCCATCTTCTCAAGCCGAGTGAACGGAGGCGCACCATTCTCATGGGCCCTCTTGTTGCTGCATTCTGTCTCTACATCTCCTGTGAGCAGAGGAGAGCCATAAGACCATTCAGAGAGGTGCTGTGCGATCCAAGAGGATGATGCCCTGTACATCACTGGGCCCACAACAGGCATCTAATAAACATTAGTTTTTCTTCCCATGATCAATATTACCAGGATGATAATGCACATTAAGACCACATGACCCAGCAATTCCCACCCAAAAGAATCCTAAGCAGGGGCACAGACAGTTCTGTACACACCAATGTCCATTACAGTACTATTCACAGAAGCTGAAAGATGGGATCAACACAAATGTACACCAACAGATGACTGGAGAAGCAAAAGGACTTCACAAGAGGGTCGGAGAATCACCCGAAGCGGACTCCGATGTGGACTGCGAGGGAGGACAGACATATCACCTCTTCCAGATCTTTTTTTTTTTTTTCTAAACCAATCCTGATATCAGCTGTCCCTCCCTCAGTATTCTCTATTTGTCTGCTGGTTAGATACTCTGTATGAAATGACCACACAGAACTCACAGACCACACTGACAACTCTGGGGTGTTTTAGAGAACTTAGGAACAGGATTCTGCTTAAAGTCATGGCAGTGTCGGCTGTTTATACAAGCCAGCCTCTCTCCCTGCCCCTCAACTTCTTGGTCCTTTGGGCCTCTGGGGCTCACCTCTGCCCTGGTAAGGCAAGTGTTTATAGCACTTAAGCTCCAATGATAAGTGTCCAGAAGCACCCACTCTGCCAATAAGCCTCAGCCTGAAGGCACTCAGCTCTCTAGCTCTGTGGCTCAGCAGGCCTGCTTCTGCTGGCATGTGCTCAGAAGGAGCCCACTTTCTTTCTTAAAGGACTCGGCCTTCTCCCTCTGCAGGCCAGGAATCCCACCACACCATCTCCTGCAGGCCTCCTCTTTCTGCTTCCAGTTCTTTGATTTGTAAGCTGCCACTTCTAACTTTCTTTTGCCCTCTCTGATGTTACAGCTCTCTGTCTCCTGGATCTGGGAGGTTCTCCAGTGCAGGGGCCTCGAGTCCAAAAGACATGTTCTTTTCCTGGTTCTTCTTCCATGGTTGTAGTGAAGTGTCCCTGTCCTCCTGGAGGATGGCTCATTTAGAGCTGTCAGATGATGACTTAATTTTCCAATCCTCTCCTTAGAGTGCCAGGCCCCTGTGGTAGTTCCATAACCTGTTGTCAATTTGAGACTTAAGAGTGATGGGATGGTGTGTAGCCTGTCCATCAGGTTGCAGCTTGATGGCCTCATTTGGAGGTGCTAAGGAGATAATTAGCTCGCTGGAGGCGGGACACAAAGACACTCCCTGCAAGACATTGCTGGCAACAAGCCTGCTGGAGCCCTGCAGATGCAGCCAGAGCCCCAGGCGCTGGAGAAGCCACGCGCTGGAAGAGCCACATGTAGATCCCTACCAGCACGGAGATGCTTCTGCCTACCATGGAAAACTTTCCACCCTGAATCCACAAAACTTTTCACCCACTGGCCTGTGATCTTCCTGTATTTGGCACTATTGCATGGCTACATGAGTCTAAAGAGGAATTTATGGGCTAGTATTGGACATATGGGCTAATATTGGACTTATGGACTTGATCTGGACTAGGTTGGGAAGTTTTCTTAGTGTATAATTATTCTTATATGAAGCTCTCTCCTTTACACATATGAGTGTCTATGAATTTGTTTTTCTAGTCCACCTGGATGAACACAGGAGCGTATTGGCATTGTTAGCAAATGTCTAGTCCTCTTACTGGCCACAAGCAACTTATTTGCATCATTCCACCCAGTCATTTGGTGAAAGTTACAAGACCCTAGCAAGATAGGCCTTATAAAAATGATCCATCACACTGCATGCACAATGGAGTTATTAAGCCATAAAAAGAAGACCTGGAGCTGAGCCCCAGTGGTGTAGTGGTTGTGTGCGGGACTGGGGCACACTGGGTTGGAGATTCAAATCCAGCAGCAAGCCTCCTACTCCCACCACCAGAGAGCAGTGATGCCCCCAAAACAACAAAAAAAAAGAAACAAAAAAGAAATGAAGTCCTGATACAAGCAATTGGCATGGACCAATATAGAAAATATACTGAGTGAAACATATCAGTCATAAAATTATTTATTATGTATATATTTTGAAAAAAATGAATAAACATGAAATTTTAAAAGTTAAAAAATTATTTACTATGTAATCTTAGGTGAATTTGGCCAGTATCTAGAGAGTAAGTTCATGAATGATTTTGTTGTTGTATGAATGGAAGGTGAGTAAACAGCACCTAACAATAACAAAACTTACTATCAGGATGGACTTGAGCCATGGGAGCAGAAGGAGAATCATTGCTTAGGGGTCACTGTTTTTCTATGAAGATATTAGCAAAATCTGGAAAGGGATAGTGGTGATAACCCAACATAATGAGTGCAATCAATGATATAAATAATAACCGATGAATAGAAAGTATTTTGTTATTACATGCTTTTTTTACCACATAAAGAATTTTAATGAGGTAACTGCTCAGAAAAACACACACACAGAAAATGAGAAATAGCAGGTGGCGTGTTGGATGACTGACTGCTGGATTGCGGCGTCTCAAGACAGTGAGTTGCTTTGTGGAAGGAAGAGGGGACTGTCTGCTCCGGCAAAGAGTGACAGTTTGTCTACTCTACACTCTAAGGCCACTGAGTTGGAATCCACCCGAGGCAATAGGTTGGGTTTTCGGTTTTGCCTGACCTCACAATCTCTATGTCTGTCTTAACTTGAAGACCTTGCAGGTAAAGCTGCAACAAACCTGATATAAAATAGTCATTTTTGAATATTCTGTTTTGAGCCATAGACATGCCCACCTTGAATTTGTCTGCAGATTCCCTAGACAGAGGAGGCCACAGATCAGGTCTGTGTGCTCTGGGCCACACCGGCTTCACTCTTACAGACATTTGAAAATTGCTTCCCTAACACAACCTTAACACGTTGCCAGCATCATCTACAAGGGGGAACCAGTGTCACTGGCACCCTGGGGTGGTTTGATGAAGTGGCAGGGGGCACAGGGTGCCTTCAGAAGTAGGTGTGCCCAGACACCTGAACTTTTGGCAGAGCATTTGTGTATGCTTCAAGCCTGTTTCTTAGAAGCCATGCCTTTATTTGAGCTGGAAATACACAAAGGGACTGTCCTCAAATCCTGGTCCTTGAGGCCTTGACAACCCCTTTGTTTACCCGTTCCTAGCAGGTGGTGGCTGACACATTCCCCCTTGGTTGCTGTGGCTGGGGCAGCCGGCTTAGGGCTGTGCTCAGTAAACATCCTATTACTTGGCATGGCAGGTTTCCTGGCAGCTCAGCAGAGGCAGGTTTAAGGAGGATTAGGGTTAAAGCAGAAAGGGGGTTGAGTTAGTCCCAGCCTGCCTCCCCCTTCCTCGGAGTGTGCCTTAGGGTTCTGTCACAGGAAAGTGGGCTGAGAGCCTCAGGTCAGAAATGAAAGTGGTGAGCTTAGTGTTTCTTCTAGAAAATCAGCACGGGTGCTTCTGTGTGCGGCTTCTACTGCTGGGGTCATAGACTCTGGAAAGGTGTTGAAAACCCTAGACTTTTCTCTAGGAAAAAGCACACACATCCACTTTTACTTTTTTCAGGGGTTCTCCGGAACGTCCAGGCGAGAGGCCTTTTAAGAGTTTGTCCAAGTCAGGAAAGGGACAGAGACAGCTCCTCTCCCAGGTGAGTCTTTCCGGGTGCCCCACCCGGCTGTCACCCCTGGCCATGCTGGAAGGCCCCGCTGTCACCATGCCAGGTTTCCTTGGCAGTCTGGCTGCAGAGAGGCACAAGGCTCGCCAGGGGCTCCTGCAGTTGCTCTTGTTTATGAGACAAAGTCTTGCTCACTCCCTGGCGACAGCTTGCAAAATCAAAATGATTTCATTTCCCAGCACCGGTCTGGTTGAGGACGTGGAGGACAGGGAGGGGATGGGGAAACACACACACACACACACACACACACACAAGTAAGCATCAAAACAAAATGATGTAAACACCTTTCAAAAAGCACACCTTCTTCTGAAAGTCCCTGGAAGATTGACTCTTCCCAGAGGAGTCTCTCGGCCACTGCGGGCTGTGTGGATGGGACTAGTGCACACGTTCCTGAGCTCCAGAGGAAAGCATGACCAGCGGATGCTCCCTCCTTGTTCTTGTCTCCGTGTGGGTCTTTCTCCCCTTTGCAAAAAGAGTAAGGAGTGTGTGTGTGTGTGTATGTGTTACACACTCGAGAAATAAAT
>PVJH01021012.1:0-39581 GCA_004026705.1 Nesogale talazaci
TTTTTTTTTTGTCAAAAAGAAGTCACCTTATTAATGGACCAGTCATGATTTCAACTTGACATCAGGATATCACTACTGCCCGAAGCAATCAAAAGGTGACCCCAGTAAAACCAATTAGAATTTGCATGTGACCCCGAGACTGTCCTCAATCAGCCACTCCTCCTTGTAACACACAGATCAGCATTTCATCTTGGACACAGGATGAGGCTAGTTCAGCAGTACAAATTCGAGTTAGCACTGGCTAACTGCTAAGCATTTCTTAACAACACCTTTGAATACACCTTCTACAGTACCAGGTTAAGGGTTTGAGCTCACCTGCCATTTTTTGACCATAGAGCACATCTTGTCCCGAGTAAGATCCATGCCATGGAAGTTGGTTAGGCAGTTCTTGCCCTGAACATCCTCAGTTATTAACTTAAATTTCCTAAAGGCAACCTCATCATTTTGCAGATCCGCAAGGCTCACTTCAAAAACTCGACCCTTGAGGCCATCAGATGCAATTTCTACAAGAGTGAAATTTTTTATTAAGACCCACCTAAAAGTCAAGCTAACTTTCACGTGTAAAAGTTTACTCAAACAACAATAAATTACAGAAGGACTTAAGACATTTTCCCCAAATCCAAGTGGAAAACTAGGAGTTGTTGACACTGTTGATTTAAAACCGAAATCTACATTTTAATTCCCCAAAGCACGACCCTACTTCACAAAGCAGCATAGGGGTCAAAGCTGTAATTAGGAGCTGACACTTGAACACTATTGCCTCAGAACAAGAGACTACATACATCTTAAAATACATGCAAACCAAGGGTAAGATACTTACTGGTTCCTTGAGTCCTGGTGACTAGTGTTTTCCCAATGTTTCTTATGTTGAACATAGCTGGTGCTTTCACATCATACCAATCTTTCTTGGAAAATGGATCAACCCTGGATTAAAAACAATTATTTTACAGATCAAGTTAATTGTTTTTACATTAATTAGGTTTTCGTATCCCATTCTCAGTATCATGCCTATATTATTGCCTCTTACTGTTTTACAGAATTAACAGTCACTAAACTAATGAACTCCATGGAATCCGGGCAAGCACACGAGAATTCGCTCATTCCATGTCTACCAGGCACCCGCTTCCATGAGTCCTTTCCCTACGAAGCCATTGCCGCCACGTCTCGTCCCGGAGACGTGAAACCCGGACCCTTCGGGGCGCCCGAGATCCCACGGGGCGCCACCCGGGCTAGAGGGGGCCAGGAGCACACTGCCTTCCATCTTTGCAAAGCCGCTAAATACAGGAACTCGCCGGAACGGTGTGGTGGCGGCAACGAGACTCAAACTGAAATGGGATGTGCCCAAGCCGAGCCGGCCGAAAGCAAGCGAGCTGTCCAACCTCCAGGACCCAGCCCCGCCGGCGCGGCGTGCAACAGCCGGACACAGGCCGCGCAATCCCCCCGGAATCCACGCCATCCGGCCCACGCCGCGAGCTAGCCCCTGCCCGCCGACTCCCACGGGAGCCCACAAAGCGGCCTCCCTGACAATTACCACTTACACTTTCTTCTTAGCTCCTTTTTTACCACCTTTCGTAAGGCGCTTGTTCTTGCCGACCGCCATGGTGCCGTGCTGAGAGCCAAAAGGGCGGAAGTGGAACTCGCGCGAGAACTTAGGCGTACGGGGGCGGGGCGCGGCGTATGCGTGACCTTCGATTCACGCCATTCCGGATTCAAGACCCCTGCAACGGAGAACGGCTGTGCGCCTGGACCGCGACAGCGCCCCCGTGTGTGAGGAGGCCGCTCAGCTCCCGGAGAGGCTGCGCTCGGGCGGCGACGGCTACGTGGGGGCTCCGGGCGCTGACACCCGGAAGTAAGGTTCCATGAAAGGAGACGCCTTCTCTGCATCCTCCCGTGCTGCTTAATGTCTAGCCTCCCTAGCTGTGTCGCCCCCAGAGCGTGGGCTGGATGCAGGCAGCAAATCAATTCAGCAGTGTTCCGTCTGACATCCCTCAATGCTTCTGGTTTCTCAACCCGGATAGCAGGATTATCGAACCCCAGAGGTTGTCGGGAGGATTAACTCCGGGCATGCTTGTTGATGTGGGTGTTGGTCAGTCGAGTAAGTTCACTCTGTCACCTTGTTGGCTCGCTTTTCTGTATGCATCGGTGCGTTCAAAATTAAAAGTCAGCGCTGCCGATTGCTTCCCCAGCAGCTACGATCCCATGTCTCCAAATATTTTGACTTTTAAAGAAAAGCTGGAGAATCCTTTTAACCCCTTCTCTCTCTCTCTCTCTCTCTCTCTCTCTCTCTCTCTCTCTCTCTCTCTCTCTCTTTTTTGTAAAATTTTGTTTGAAATATTGAAACTAGGGCTGAGCCCCGGTAGCGTAGTGGTTGTGCGCGGGACTGCGGGCCACTGGGACGGAGGTTCAATTCCAGCAGTGGGGCTGGACCTCCTACTCCCACCACCGGAGAGCAGTGATGCCCCCCCCCCAAAAAAAAAAAAGAAATATTGAAACTAGTCAAAATAATCATGTTTTTGTTTTTTGTTAAATGGCTTTTTTGGGGGGCGGCATCACTGCCCTCTGGTGGGCGTGGGAGACCCAGCCTTGCTCCTGGAGAGCTGCTGCCGGATTTGAACTACCAAGCCAGTGGGCCGCAGTCCTGCACTCAACCACTACGGTCACCTGGGCTCAGCCTTGTTAAATGGTTTTAACAAAACATCCTGGACCATGTGTTGGCGGCCAGCCCCTGGGACGCTTCTTGAGCACACAGCGTGTGTTTACTTGTGATATTAAGAGCTCCCTTTCCAGACTTCCCCTCAGTCACCAATTGCTGCGGCTTTGTCCACTCTTCCCTACTGCCCTCAACCACCTACCAAGACAATTAAGTCAAAGACAATATTACTCACTTTGAGATCCAATTATGAAATCTTTGAATGTTCCATAAAACCAGTTGCCTATGAAAATAAAGTCAAAGGCCTCAACAGAACCCACCAAACCTGTTTGATCTGGCTTCCCCACTTCTCCTGTTTCAGCCTCACCACATAAGCCTGTACCTTATCTGATACTCCTCATAGCCTTGGGGGCTAGAGCTGGCTAACAGTTCTCTGGCCTGAACAGGGAATTTAAATAGCCTCGGTCCCTGTTCCTTCTCAGCAGGCGAATCACCTGTGCATTTTCAAGGCAGCTCAGCTACATCTCTCTTTGTAGTAGGCTGATAACCCCAAACAGGTTTCTCTCAGATCTGTTTCTGCAAGACTCCTGATAAACGCATCTCTCACGGAGAGCAGGAAGGCGCAGCATTTTTTTGGTGTTGTTCTTTATGCCGCATCTCTTATCACATAGTGCCAAGCTAGAACCAAACGCCCTGCACTGCCGCAGAGCGGATTCTGACTCTTAGTCACCCTGTAGGGCAGGGCAGAACTCGTCCCTGCGAGTTTCCCAGACCGTCACTCTTCACAGGATGGAAAGCTTCTTCTTTCTCCCCAGGAGTCACTGGTGGTTTTGAACTGCTGATTTCCCGGTTAGCAGTCTAATGCATACACACAACGAAAAGGCAACAACAAAAACCCTGTTGTATGCATGAAAGCATACAAAGTTAGGCGGCATCACTGGTGGTTCCCAGGTTTTTGCATTTTGTGGGCTAGTCTAGACTTTTACAATAATTTCAGGAACTCACATCACTGCAAATGTTGACTATTGTCATCTGTAATCCAAAAACTAAAAGCAATTGCCATTCACCATCACAATCATCTAATCTTAAAATTATATGTTGACATCCAAAATACAAAATAAAAGCGAAGAATATATCCTCTTAAAAATTCAGTCAACGAGGGCTGAGCCCGGTGTCATAAGTGGTTGAGTGCAGGACTGTGGCCCGTGGGCTTGGCTGTTCAAATCCAGCGGCAGCTCTAAGGAGCAGCGCTGGGTAGCGCCCATGACCACCAGAGGGCAGTGATGCCCCCCCCAAAAAAATTCAGTCAAGTATGAGATATGGCAAAACAAATAAGGGTTCCTGAGGGGTTGGGATAAAGGGGAACTACTATCAAGAGATCAAGAAGAAAGAAAATGCTTTGAAACTGATTGTGGTAGCAATTGTACATTATTGCTTAGTGTAGTTGAACTATGGAATAGTATATCTATAAGAGCTCCCAATAGAATGATTTTTTTTAAATCAGTCAATTGTATGATAGGTTAATAGCTTTTTTAAAAATTCAGTCATTTAGGGTAAATACATTTGCTTTATGAAAAGCTATATGGACCTAATTTTTCTTGCTTCATTGAAGACTGAGAGGAGCAAGTGACCAGTAGAAAGCAGTAGGTTCTTCCCAGTAGAAAATGAAATCTCATCAACTCGTCATAATTCTATCGTAACCTTGACTAAGTTTCTCTCATAAGTGGCAGTTCACTAGTTTAAAACAATCCCTAATGGAAGAAGTCATTCAGCCTCCAGACTACCTACTACTGGCATGAAAGCTGAACTCTTCTGGTCTTGTTCCAGAGTGAAAGAATCACAGGGGAGACTTCGAAAGTCAGCGCTAGCTAGTTAATTCGGACGACATCTGTGATGTGTCACAGGTATACATTTCAATCCTCAACTTTGTTTTGTAATAAATACTGTAAAAAATTTTGTTTCCCTGACACAGTTCCATTAAATAGTGCCTGCATCCATTTCCCTTTCCTAACATTGACTAAAGGCATCATCCAGATGGACGGACTCAGTAGCTGCAACAGGGGGCCCCGGCCTGGCAGTGCCGGTCAGGAAGGCGTAGGACTAGGACGGGTGGTGTTTTCTTTTGTGGCGCTAGGTTTGCTCTGATTGGGAGCCGGTACCCAACAAGGACAGCAAGAAAAGACAGTGTAGGGAGGGGGTCGCAAAATCATTTTACTGGGTCTCAACCGCATTTTAAAATTTGAGATAGAATAGCAACAAAACAGCAAGCGACTCATGAGGATCCTTTGTGTTTGGAGGAGAGCTGCACTCTGACAGTTTTCCATGACTGGACCTTTAAGAGACAGATCACCAGGCCTTTCTTCTGAGGAAACTCTAAGAGGGGTCAAAACTGTAAAATTTTGGGTTAGTAGCCAAGCATGTAACCATTTGCACTACCCAGGAAATCCTGGATAGATGAATGCAGAACAGAAAAATATCAAAATGCCTCAAATTAGTAAAGTATCGATATTGTTTTCATTCATTTTCTATTCACATGTCACAAATCCATCCATTGAATATTGAGTTTAAAATTTTTACTACTGTGAGTTTTTTTTTAATTTCTCAAAGCTCCATCTGGTAAAATGTGTTCTGTCACTCTTTTTTTAGTTTCTTATTCTCTGCAGACATCTTGAAGCTTTTCTTTTATAACGTTAAAACATTAAGTATATTAATTTCCTGATAGTTCCAGTATCTGACAGTTCTGCTAATCCAATTCTTTTGTCTATTTGGGGGGCTGGTTCTTGCCAATAGATTCTAGTTTCCTTGTGATCCTGGTTGTTTTGGACATTGCATTTGAAAAGTTATACTCAGGAATAGTTGGAGGCCTAGGATAAAGGTTTCATCTCTCCAGATAAGAGGGTGCATATCTTCTCCAGGTTCCTGCAGGCAGGACCATTTCAACACTGCCCTAAGACAAGTTCCTGATCTTGGCCTCCTGGACAACCAGCCACGATGCCTTGTAAGACCTGCTCCACTGGCACTCAGGGCTGACCTGCGAGGAACACACCCTATCACAGGAGGGTCGCTTGGTGGACCTCACACGTTGTTTGGATCCTGGTTTGGAGTTCTACTAAATGAACCAATCTTCTGAAACAAAGGGAATCTTGTTCATTCCTGTTTTACTTCTCTTTTCTCTCCACTCCTCCTCTATCCTTCTTCACCCGAGGTAATTCCTCACTAAAAAACATAACATTTAAAGAGCTTTGATTTGGAGCCTGGAGTATTAATTAATAAATCATTTATCTAGCTGAATGTGCTTAGTATTAAAAAAAATTCAGTCCTACATTTTGTTCCTCATACTAATAAATGCATATTTTGAGGTATGTACTTTTTTTACTAATGACATTAGGTAAAATGTTTAATGATATCACTAAATCCTAACCAGATTGCTATGAAACTAGTTCTCTCTCATTTGTAGGTATTGATATTTTCCCATCATATGGATTTGAAAAGTCATTCATCAATATGATTAAAAGGCCATAAAATTATCTTGATGTAATTTGGAAATATAAGGAACAATCCAAACTTAGAAAACATTTGCGTGTGTAAAGATAATGTTTTTAGTTATATGGGGGTACCGCCCAAACCTGAAATTGTGACTGAGCAGAGTACACATTTTTCCCTACTAGGCAACAATTGAGCAACTCACTCTGAATTAGTGCACCCAGTGGCTTTGCCTGGGAAGGTTCTCTTTGGTAACAGTGAATTTTTTTGTCAAAGCAAAAAAACCTCATTTTTTGCAATAGCCAGTTTTAGAGAACAGCATGCAGTTGTAAAATGTTTCCTGCTTGGAAAAAAAAATGCTACAGAAACTGTTGTGATGTTGAACACAACTCACAAGGACAGCACTATGGGAAAAACTCAAGTGTACAAGTGGTTTCCTCATTTCAAAAAAGGTGAAAAGTTGATTGATGACAAACTTCATTCTTCTGATGACATCCATCAACTTCTGAAATGGACAAAAATGTCGACTTGTAGTGCATTTGGAGTTCTTTCCACAAGGTCAGATTGTTAATCCTCCTTTCTATTTAAAGGTTCTGAAAAGATTGACCGACAGTGTGTGACAAAAACAGCCTCATTGGTGGCAGATGAGAGACTGGTTTTGCTACCATGACAATGCACCTGCTCACACAACCATCTCAGTGCTCCAGTTTTTGACTCACACACACACACACACACACACACACACACACACACACACACAAGCAGCCTCTCTTGCCCCATGCACCTTAATCACCTGACCTTGCTTCATGCAACTGCCATTTGTTTCCACAAATACAGAGTGCCATGAAAGGACAGCAATATGACAACATAGAGAAGACAAAGAACAAAAACCTGGGAGGTGCTGTCAGCCATCCAAACAGATGAATTTGAAGAATGTTTTTTTGAGTGTAAGAGTACTTTGAAGGAGATAAGGTTTTTTGGTAGAAAAAAACAAAACCCAGGCTGAGCCCCGGTGGTGTAGTGGTTGTGCGCGGGACTGCGGCCCACTGGGATGGAGGTTCGATTCCAGCTCCACGGAGCAAAGGCTGGGCCTCCTACTCCCACCACCTGAGGGCAGTGATGCCCCCCCCCCAAAAAAAACCCCAAAAACTAATAATAAAATTCTATTTTGGGAGTACTCCTTGTTTGAAATCAGAAAATTAGAAATAGATGAAATATTTTAAAACAAGGACATGTTGAAATAAATTATAACTACTTAATAACTGTTATGCAGCCATGTAAATTATGAATACAAAAACTATTGAGATATATGGAAAGTATTTATGAAAAAGTGGTTAATGCAGAATAGAGAACTTTAGGTACACCCTGTATGTAAACTTAAATGCAGCCCCCCCCAAAAAAAACTGGAGACAAGAAATCAATTAGGAGAAACATTACCAGTTCAAAGCATTCCAAGTTGCGTGATGTGCCCCATTCCTGACTCAAGAAATCAACACACCCGTTACTGCACGGTTGGCCTCTGCCTTATCTAGCACTGCTCTCCAGACACACCACAAGGGGGTAGCTTTGACAACAGAACTTTGGCTTTGCATATTTAGGAGAGCAGTCATGGTTATCCAGTTAGTATGGACTCTTAGAGACACCTCTGTGGGTTTCTGAGACTGTAACTGTTAACAGAAGTTGTGGGATGAAGACAGGACTTTTCCACAATTATGAAGTCCAAAATATTAAGCAAACTATTTACCAGCATTGGTGTGGAAGTTAAGTTAGCTGTTTTCCCTGAAGCTCCCAGTTATCCTAGGCCTTTGTGTGTCTCACCATAGAGCTGACTCCCCGCTGTTAGGATGATGGTTCCCTTGCCTTGAAGCCTGTGAGCAGATTCACAGGCTGTTGTTAATGATCTCTAGTGTAACTTGTTTAGCCACCTCCAGGAATCTGGGGTCTGCTCTTGTCACATGGGGCCCGGATAGCTCCCTTTCCTATAACTGTGCATATGACACCACCCCTTCCTGTGACATATGTCCTTGCCTGTAATTGGGGGCCTGGCTTGGCTCCCCAGGGTATTTAAGGATGGGACATAGGATAGGGCGCTCTCTCTCTCCTCTCCTCTCTTTCCTGCCTCTCTCCTGCCCTTCAGGGCCAGAAGTTCCCAGGCCCATCTCCCTTATCATGTAATCCCTTCCCCCACTCTCTCTTTCCACGTGGACCACCAAGCGGGGCGGAGGTAAGCATGCTATCCTGATGTGATATGTGTCTGACTCTTATTGTTTCTCTCTCTCATGCTCTCTATATCTTTATTATAATAAATAATAATTATCGCTATACACCTGCCTATTGAACCTGTGATGTATGTATCACAAGCTGGCCTCTGCTGATAAAATCAAAAGCCCCAGCTTTCGCCCACATTTGGAACATAAATTTGAATTCAGGTCAATAGCTTTAGAGGGTTGGGGGAACTTTCATGCCAATGGCCATTTGGATACTTTTAACATCTTTCACAAGTCATACAAAATTATCTACTTAAACATTAGCATGTTATATTTGGTCCAACATTTAATGAACTCACTCCTAATTGATGGCTGGAATTGCTTCTCTCAGGTAAGGTGTGTGATTGATACTAGTTGACAGTGACGATTTCTCTGGCCTTACATGGTCCTTGGACAGCATGTTCCAACCCCACCCCATCCCTCACCCCTTGCCTCCAAAGTAAGACTTTGCCCTTCTCCTGGCTCTGGGGGCAGGTTCTTGTCTCTTTCCAACTTCTTGCTTGTGACATGCTACTCCCCCCTCCCACCCCACCCCACCCCCTTGCTTCTTGTTTGCTTGTTCAATCTATTCTTTTTATATCTCAAAAGAGATGAGTTCAGGAGACATCCTATGTTAACCTTGCCTCATTAATAACCAAACCCATTCCCCAAGAGAATTATGACCACAGGTATGTCGCTGCTCTTAGGTGCACAACAGAACAAACCACTACCAGTCCTCGCAATTGTTACTGTCCTTGAGTCCATTGTTGCAACCACTGTGTCAATCCACCTCCTCTTTTTCCCTGCCTTTCTCTTCTACCAAGCTGATGTCATTCTCCAAGGATTAGACTCTCCTGATTGCATGTCCAAAGTATGTGACGCCATGTCCCACCATCCTTGCTTCTAAAGAACATTCTAGCTGTACTTCTTCCAAGACAGATTTGTTTGTTCTATTGACAGTCCACGGTACTTTTCAGCAGTCTTTGCCAACACTTTAATTCAAATGCTTCAATTCTTCTTCAGGCTTCTTCATTTAATGTCCAAATTTCTTATACATATGAGGTGATTGAAACTACTGTGGCTTGAGGCAGACAAACCTTAGTTCTCAAAGTATCCTTGTTTTTCAGCAATCTGTCTTAAAAGAGATCTTGTACAGCAGATTTAACCAGTGCCATGTGTGTTGGATTTTTTTAACTGCTGCTCCCATGAGCATTGATTATAAATTCAAGCAAGATGAAATCCTTGACAAAATCAATCTTTTATTTTTCTTGAGGAAGGCTTTTAAAAAATCATTTTATTGGGCGCTTGTACAATGCTTATCACAATCCATACATGCATCAACTGTGTTAAGCACATTTGTACATTTGTTGCCATCATCAGTCTCAAAATATTTGCTTTCTTCCCTTCCCTCCCCATTCCCCCCTTCCTTATGAACCCTTGATAATTTATAAATTATTATTTTGTCACATCTTACACTTTCTGGTATATCCCTTCACCCACTTTTCTGTTGTGTGTCCCCCAGAGAAGAGATTATATGTAGATCCTTGTAATTGGTTCCCCCTTTCTACCTCACCTTCCTCCCACCCTTCCAGTATCGTGACTCTCACCACTGGTCCTGAAAGAATCATCTGTCCTGGATTTCCTGTGCTTCCAGTTCCTATTGGGACCATTGTACATTGTCTGGTCTAGCCAGGTTTATAAGGTAGAATTGGGATCATGATGGAGGATGGGGGGAGAGGAAGTATTTAAGAACTAGAGGAAAGTTGTATCTTTCATCATTGCTACACTGCATCCTGACTGGCTCATCTCCTCCCGAAGATCCATCTGTAAGGGAATGTCCAGTTGCCTACTGATGGGCTTTGGGTCTCCAATCTGCACTCCCCCTCCTTCACAATGATAAGATTTTTTTGTTTCATGATGCCTGATACCTGATCCCATTGACACCTTGTGATCACACAGACTGGTGTGCATCTTCCATGAGGGCTTCGTTGCTTCTGAGCTAGATGACTGCTTGTTTACCTTCAAACCTTTAGGACCCCAGACTATCTTTTGATAGTCAGGCACCAGCAGCTTTCTTCACCACATTTGCTTATGCACCCATTTGTCTTCAGAGATTGTATCAGAAAGATAAGCATGAGGAAAACTTATTTATTTATTTTTATCATTTTATTGGAGGCTTGTAAATCATTTGTCACAATCAATATACATATCTTGTGCCAAGTACCTTCACATGCTTGCTGCTGTCTTCATTCTCAAACCATTTGCTTCTCTACTTGAGCCTTTGACATCAGCTTTCCATCTTTTCCCCTCCCACCACCCTCCCACCCCTCATGAACCCTTGATCATTTATAAATTATTATTTTTTCATGTCTTGCACTGTCCTATATCTCCTTTCATCCACTTTCCTATTTTCCATTACCCAGGGAGGGGGTTATATGTAGACCCTTGTGATCAGTTCCCACTGTCTACCCCACCTTCTTTCCTCCCTTCGGTATCTCTACTCTCACTACTGGTCCTGAGGGGTTCTTCCAGTTCCCAACTATACCAGTGTACCTCTTCCAGTCTAGATGGATTTGTAAGGTAGAATTGAGATCATGATAGTTGGGGGGAGGAAGTCTTTAAGAACTAGAGAAAAGTTGTGTTTCATCATTACTTCACCTTCACTGCTCTGACTGGCCCTTCTCCTCCTCATGACCCTTCTATTGCCCACAAATGGGCCTTCCCCACCCTGCACTCCCCCTCATTCATAGTGGTGTGATTTCTGTTCTTTGGTGTTTGACACTTGCTCCCTTTGACCCCTCCTGATCAAACAGGCTGGTGTGCTTCTTCCACGTGGACTTGGCTGTCTCTGCGCTGGATGGCTGCTTGTTCACTTGGAAAGTTTATTTTTTAAAATATATATATATATATATATATATATATTTATTTTGTCTAGGTGAGAATTTACAAGCAAATTAGGTTCCCATCAAACAATTTCTATACATATTGTTCAATGACATTTACTGCAGTTTTCACATTATCTTAACATTTTAAATAGTTTTCTTGATATAGTACACCTCCATGGTTAAATTGCTTCTTTTTATATTTTAATTATATTTTGTTGGAGTGCTTACAGCTCTTATCATAAGCCATACATATATTCATTTTGTCAAACACTTCTATACATACATTTTTATCATCTTTTTCAAAACATTTTCCTTCTAATTGAGCCCCTGGCATCAGCTCCTCATTGTTTTGCCCTCCACCCCGCCTACCCCCTTGATAATTTATAAATTATTCTTTTTTTCCCCATGTCTGACAGCAACTGCTGTCCCATTTCACCCACTTTTCTGCTGTCTGACTCCCTGGGATGGGGGCCAAAGTGCATCATTGTGATATGTTCTCCTTTACTCCCCCCCCCCCCCCAGTTTACCCTCCTAGTATTGCTGCTCCCCGTATTGGTCCTGAAGAGTTTATCTGTTCTGGATTCCCTGTGTTGCCCTCTTATCTGTACAAGTGTACATGTTCTAGTCTAGCCAGATTTGTAAGATGGAATTGGGGTCATGGCAGTTAATGGGGGTGGTGGGGGGAGAGTAGCATTAAAAAACTAGAGGAAGATTGTGTGTTTTATCAGTGCCATACTACGCTCTGACTGGCTCTTCTCTTCCTTGTGCCTGTTTTGACAGGGGTGTCCAATTGATATGATCACTGAAGACAAATGGGTGCATAAGCAAATGTGGTTAAGAAAGCTGATCGTGTCCAGCTATCAAAAGATATAGTGTCTGGGGTTTTAAAGGCTGGAAGATAAGCAGCCATCTAACTGAGAAGCAACAAAACCCACATGAAAGAAGCACACCAGCTTGTGTGGTCACACAGTGTCAAAGGGTTCAGGTTGCAAGCATCGAAGAAGAAAAAGCTGTATCATTGTATGCTCATCTTCCTGAAATGATCACTGAAGACAAATAGGTGTCTAAGCAATCGTGGTGAAGAAAGTTGATGGTGCCCAGCTATCAAAAGATAAAGCATCTGAGGTCTTAAAGGCTTGAAGGTAAACAAGTGGCCTTCTAGCTCAGACACAACAAAGCCCACATAGAAGAAGCACACCAGCCTGTGTGATCACAAGGTGTCAAAGAGATCAGGTATCAAGTATTGTGAAAGTCACCTAATTTAATGTCAACTTGAAGATTAAGAGTGTAGGGGTGGAGTCTAGTCTGCCAATCTAGAGAAAGCCAATGAGACCTCTGTGTAGGCATGGCCTTCTACTGAGAATTCTAGGAAATGTGGTAATTCCTTCTTATCTCTCTCAGTTCACTTCCTTGAAGACTTTCTACAGGCAACACTTCCTGGGAGACATTGCAACTGACAAGACACATGGGATACATGGCAACATGCTGATAGACTCTGAGCCCTGAAAATTGGAGAAGCCATGGAGACTCCTACCAGTGCTGAGATGCTTTTACCACCACTGGATACACAAGACTCTGCACCCACTGGCCTGTGATTGTGAGCCTGAAGAGGACTTATAGCTTGGTATCAGACATATAGGCTGATATCAGACTTATAACCTTGGACTGGATAGGTCTGGGATGTTTTCTTGATGTACAGTTGCTCTTATAAATAAAGTTCTTTCTTATACACATATCAGTGTTTATGAATTTGTTTCTGTAGTCTGCCCAGACTAACACAAGCATCGGGGAACAAAAATCACACCATTGTGAATGAGGAGGAATGCAGAGTGCGGACCCAAAGCCCTTTTGTGGGCAACTGGACATCCCCTTACAGAAGAGTGGGGGCAGGGGAGGAGACAAGCTAGTCAGGGTACAGTGTAGCAATGTTGAAACAAACATACAACATATCTTAAATGCTTCCTCCTCCCAACTATAATGATCCCAATTCTACCTTATAAATTCACCTAGCCCGGAGGATGTACACTGGTACATATAGAAACTGAAAACACAGGGAATCCAGGACAGATGAACCCCTCAGAACCAGTAGTGGGAGTAGCAATGCTGGGCGGATTGAGCGAAGGTGGGGTAGAAAGGTGGAACCAGTTACAAGGATCTAAATATAACTTCCTCTCTGAAGGACGGACAACAGAAAAGTAGGTGAAGGGATACATCGGACAGTGTAAGATATGACAAAATAATAATAATTTATAAACTATCAAGGGTTCAAGAGGGAGGGGGGCCAGGGAGGGGGATCAAAACTGAGGAGCTGATGCCAGGGGCTCAAGTTGAAACCAAATGTTTTGAGAATGATGAAATGCACAAAATGTGCTTGACACCGTGGATGTATGTATGGATTGTGATAAGAGTTGTATGAGCTGCCAATAAAATGACTTATTTTTTAAAAAAAGAATCATGAACTGCCAGGAGAACAAACAGATCTATGTTCAAAGAAGTACAACCAGAATGCTTCATTAGAAGTAAGGCTGATGAGACTTCATCTTGCCTACATTGAATGTGCTGTCAGGAGAGAACAGCATCTGGAGTAGAACATCATGCTTGGTAAAGTAGAAGCATTCTAATTGTACTCCTTCCAAGAGAAATGTGCCTGTGAAGGTTGTATCATCTGTATATTATAAGTTGCTAATAAACTTTCCTCCTATCCTGATATCATAGTCTTTGTACATTCCAATGTTCAGATTATTTGCTCAGCATACAGGTAGAATAAGTAAGGTGAAAGGATATAATCCTGAAACGTGCCTTTGCTGATTTTAAGCTATGCGGTATTCCCTTGTTCTATGTCAAAGATTGCCTCTTGTTCCATTTACAGGTTCTACATGAGCACAATGTAGTGTTCTAGAATTCCCAGTCTTTGCAATGTTATGAATAGTAAATTATGATCTACACAACCTTTGTATCGCCAATAAAACACAAGTAGACATCTTTCTGGAATTCTGTGCTTTCAGCCAAAATTAATCTGATGCCAGCAGTGATATTCCTTATACTACATTCTCTTCTCAATTAGACCGGAAACTCTGGCAGTGCTCTGGCAGTGTGCTGCTGCCACCTTTGTTGGTTGACATGGAGGTTAAATTTGTCTGTCAACTCGCATTTATAGGACTGGAGTCCAAACTCTCTGTCAGGAAAACACTTAGGACTCCTCCTATCTCTCTCTGCCGCTTTGCCTTCCTGCTTCCTGGGACTCTGTGCCTACTACTAGAGGCAGCCCTGTGTGAGCCACCTGATCCTGAGAGCTGTCAGCACCCTGCCATGTTTCCACCAACCATGGACCCACACAATTTTGCTCCTAGCAGCCTGTGATCTCCCTGCGGCATCAGCCTGTGACTACATGAGTCTGAAGAGGGCTCCAACTCCCAATTCTGTCCTTGACATGAGGTGGACTGGACTGGGATGCTTTCTTAATATTGAGTTATTTCTTCATATAAAGTTCTTTCCTATACATATATGAGTGTCACTGGTTTTGTTTCTATAGACCACCCAGCCCAACACACATGATCTTCAGCAAAATTTTACATGAAGTGATATTAATGATATTGTTATATAATTTGAGCATTCTGTTAGGTCACCTTTCTTCAGAATGGAGACAAATATGGATCTTTTCCAGTCATTTGGCCAAGTACCTTCTTCCGCATTTTCTGCCATAGATGAGTCCTTCAATGCTTCATTAGCATGTTTGAGGTGTTTCAATTGGCATGCCATCAATTCATAGAGCCTTGTTTTTGACTAATGTTTTCAGTGCAGCTTCTTTGGTTCTTGATCATATGCTACCTCTTGAAATAGTGGAATGGTTCTCTTTGGTACAGTGACTATATTCTTTCCATCTTCTTTTGCATCTATCTTCTTGTTGCATCATTCAATATTGCATCTCAAGACTTTAATTTCTCATCAGTTCTTTGAGTTTGAGATGTGCTGAATGTGTTCTTCCTCTTTGATTGTTTTTAACTCAAGATCTTTGCACATTTCATTATACTACTTGACTTTTTGTTTTCAAGCCATCTTTGATATTTTCTGTTTGACTTCATCATTCCTTCTATTTACCTAAACTACTGTATGATTAAGAGCAAGTTTCCGTGTCTCTTCTGACATCCACTTTGATCTTTTCTATCCTGACTTTTTAATGGTCTTTTGTTTTTTTCATCAATGTTTTTTTCATCATCTCATAACTCATTGAGCTTTCTGTCTTTGGTGTTCAGTTTGTCAAATCTGTTCTTGAGATGTATTTGAAATTAAGCAGCATATACTCGAGGTCATATTTTGGCCCTGTGGACTTGTTTTCATTTCCTACAGTTTCAACCCAAACTTGTTAATTGTCAGCTCTGATCCATAGTGACCCTATGCACAGCAGAATGAAAATAAATGATTTTATTTATTTATAATGGTCCTGTGCCACTCTCACAATTGATCCTATGCCTGAGCCACTGTGTAACCTGATGCTCCAGAGTCAGTCCCTGGCCTGTTTTTTGCTGCTGATATTGAGTTTCTCCATCGTCTCTTACCACACACGGTATGGTTTCTGTTTGGAGAAGTCCATTTGTGTGGTTGGAAAAGGCATTTGTGATGAAGTTATTGGTCCTGAAAAATTATCTCATGCCATTTCCAATTTCATTTCTTTCACCAAGAATATATATATATATATGTGTGTGTGTGTGTGTATGTATGTGTATATGTATATATATATATATATATATCACTGGGGGGGATGTGGCTCTTACAACTCTTATCACAATCCACACATACATCTATTGTGTCAAGTATTTTTGTACATTTGTTTCCCTCATAGTTCTCAAAACACTTGCTTTCTACTTGAGCCCCTGGTATCGGCTCCTCATTTTCCTCCTCCCTCCCTGCTCCTTCCTCCCCCATGAACCCTTGATAATTTATAAATTATTATGTCTTTTGTTATACCATCTAATGACTCCCTTCACCCACTACACTGTCCCTCAGGGAGGAGGTTATATAGAAATCGTTGCAATCTGTTCTCCCTCTCTACTCCACCTTCTCTCCACCATCCCATTATTGCCCTTCTCACTACTGATCCTGATGGGTTCTTCTCAGATTCCGAGTTTCTGGTCCAGCCGGATTTGTAAGGTAGAAATGGGATCATGGTAGTTGGGGGAAAGGAAGTATTTAGAGGAATATTGTATGTTTCATTGTTGCTACACTGCACCCTGACTGCCTCATCCCCTCCCCTGGCCTTCTGTGAGGGAATGTCCAGTTGCCTACAAATGGGTTTTGGATCCCCACTCTGCATTCCCCCTCATTCACAAGGATATGCTTTTTTGTTCTTTGATGCCTGAGAGCTAATCCCCTCTACACCTCATGATCATCCAAGGATGCTGTGTTTCTTCCATGTGGGCTTGGTTGCTTCTCAGCTAGATGGCTGCTTGTTTATCTTTGAGCCTTTAAGACCCCAGATTCTATATCCTTTGAGAGCCGGGCACCATCAGCCATCTTCACCACTTTAGCTTATGCACCCACTTTGTCTGCAGCAATCGTGTCAGTACAGGATGGTGTATTTCTTCCATGTGGGCTTTATTGTTTCTCGCCACTTGTTTATCTTGCAGGTGCATAAGCAAATGGGGCAAAGATAGCTGATGGTGCCTGGATATCAAAAGACCATATTTTTAACTGTTATTCTTTCCTCTTTGCTTCCATTTTTTACATTAAAATTTCCACTAAGTATTGATGCACCTCGATTGCATGTTTCATCAATTTCAGACTGAAGACAGTAGAATGCTTCAATTTCTTCATCATTAGCCTTAGTGGGTAGTGTATAAATTTGGATATTGAATAATAACTACATTGACTGAATTTCCTTATTTGCAGATAGATATTATCCTATCATAGACAGAATTGTATTTCTTTGTTGTTGTTTTTTAATCATTTTATTGGGGGCTCATACAATGCTTATCACAATCTGTACATCAATTTAATCAGGCATGTTTGTACGTATGTTGCCCTCATTCTTTTCTAGACTTTTACTTTCTATTGAATTTTTGGTATCAGCTCGTCCCCCTCACCACCCTCATAACTCCCTGATAGATTGTACATTGTTATTACTTTTGCCAGCATTGTACCTCAAGATCAATCTTGAAATAATTCTTTTGGCAATGGATACAACACCATTTCTCTTGAATGTGTCATTCCAGGCATAGTCAACTATTTGATTTTGTGATTTAAAATTGCTTGTGCCAGCTTATTTCAGCTCACTAATACCTAGGATGTCAATTATCATGCATTTCATTTTTCACAACTTTCAATCTTCTTAGATTCATACTTCATATGTCCCAAGTTCCAATTATTAATTTATATTTGCAGCTGGGTCTTCTAATTTTGAGTTGTGCCCCATAAACAAATGAAAGATTTTGCTCCCTCAGGCTTTACTTCATTCATGTCCTTATGGGAGGCTCCACTTTGAGGAGGCAGCTCTTCCTCAGTCAGATTTTGAGTGACTTCCAACATGAGGGGTTCATCTTCTGACACTCTCTTGAATGATGTTCTGCTTCTGTTCATTGGGCTTTAAGTAGCTGACAATGTTTCAAAGCTATCCATGACGTTTTCTGTGGGTAATTCCTCTGAAGTGGACACCTATCCCTTCATTGTAGTGTGTTGTTAGTTTGAAAGTTCTGCTGAAACCTGTTCTCCTTGGGTGGCCCTACTCGTATTAGAAAGACCAGAGGCATAGCTTCCAGCACCACAGCAACACACAAGCCACCACAGTACAACAAGTTGGCAAACAAGTGTGGAGTGACTGGATGGGATGGGACTATGTCAGTGTGAGGTGTTCATCACCCACCACAGGAACTGAGAGCTGCTTGTGTTAGTTCAGGTAGACTAGAGAAACAAATTCATAGATACACATATGGATATAATGGTAAGATTTATATACAAGAGGAATGAAATATTGAGAATGCATCCCAACCCAGTCCAGTTCAAAGTCGTAAATCCGATGTTAGCCCATATGCCCGATAACAGTCTATAAAGTCTCCTTACGACTCACAAAGTCACAGGCCAGTGGGTGCAGAGTCCCAGCACTGGCAAGGGTCTCCCCATGGAGACTACTCGCTTCCAGGGCTCAGAGTCCATCAATAGCATCCAGTGGTGGCAGAGGCAACTCAGCACTGACAGAGGTCTCCACGTGGCTTCTCCAGCTTCAGAGGTCTGATTCCATCAGGGTAAGGCCATGTGGCTTCTCCTCCAGCTCTTCAGATGGAAGAGCTTGTCTTGTCAGTTGAGCAACTACCAATGACTGGGGAAAATGGTCTCTCCTCTCCATAAGGGAAATACCTCAAGACTTTCCAGAATTCACAGGAGAAAGCCATGCCCACACAGAGACCTCAATGGTTATTCAATGGCTATCTCCAGATTAACAGACCAGACTCCACCCCTACAGCTCAATCATGAAATTGACATAGGTTCATGACCGCCACACTGCTGAAATTGAAAAATGAGGTGAAATGCCTCCTTGTGGGGTGAAACGACACAAATAAGCTGTATGACATATAACATGGGAATTGGATCACTTTACCATTCCACTGGCTTAAAATGAGGCATCTCAGAGGTAGAAAGGTGGCTCACACTGCCATCAAGGAAGAAGAACCTGTCATGTTGCCTGTCCTTTGGAGCCAAGATCTTAATGCTGAGCAGCCCCAATCCAGGAGACAGAGCACTGTGCCACTATTTGACTGGCAAGAGAGAGCTCAGTGGGCTTTCTGGCCCATAGAACAAGAAAACTGAGTACCTTCAGGCTGGAGGCTTGCTACCAGTCTGGGGTGCCACTGGGCACTATTGGCAGCATTCAAAGAACTTTGTAGTACTTGCCTGAGCAGGGTAGGGGTCAGGCTGAGTGTCCAAGGGCCGGAGTGAAGCATGTTTGTGGACATGGCTGAGAAATTCCTGTCTCTATTGAAGAACTGTATTTTGAAGGTTAGTGTCAGAACTGGTTTAAAAAAAATAACCACTGGGAGGGCAAAGTTTGGTTGACCTCTACCTCTTAGGAATCAACCTTGGGCTAAATTGATTAATCCCCCTTTCTGCTTGTGAATTTGAGGAGGTCAAAGAATACCTCCACCCCATTTTTAGACCAGCGAAATGATAGATTTAGAACTGCGCTTAGAAAATCCATCTGGCTCACAACTGATTGGTGGAATGGAGGGGAGACAAAGACCTCCTACAACAGTCTGAGCCTGGTGGAGACCCTACATTAGAGCATCATGGGAGCAAGGGAAAGCAATGCACGTGATATATATGCACAGAAGCTACCACCAGATTGTGGCTATTGCAGAAGCTAACCAACCAAATATATCTGTCTCCTTTTAGATACACACATAATAGTGCTCCCCCAAGCAAGACATCAGACCAGGAAATATCAAGTAGTCTAACAGGTAATTTGTTAAGCACACATTACTATTTGCTTTTACCTCCTATATCCATCCATGTGGCCCAGGATGTCATTTATTGGTCATTTAGTAAATGATTTATATATATTTCCTACTTACTACATTTAGTCCTTTTGACAACCTGGGAAATATTTATGTCCATTTTATAGATAAGTAAACTGGGATCTGCAGAGATATAAAAAGTTGTGGTAAGGGGTGGTAGATTGCATCAAACTCTGAAGTCTGTGCTCTTTCAGATCACAGCCCAATATGTAACCACTGTGCCGCCAGCAAAAGGTCAGAAGTCTGTGCTCTTAAGCATGGGTAAAAAAAAAAAAAAAAGAAAAAATTGAAACTGCCAAGGACAATGCTTTTGCCACTGTGATCATGGCTCTAATCCATGTAAGCTTCTTTCAGATTGGCCAATGTAAATGTGTTGGCTTCTTGGATATTTGGAGTTACTTATTTTAAGTTGCCGTTGGGGGAATTCACCAAAGGTCTTTCTAAATATGTCTTTTCCAAGAACACTTGACTTATCGAATTGTTGTCTGAGAAGAATGAAGCTACAGAGCAGGGTCGCACTCCTGAGGTTAGAAATGAGAGCCTCCACTTCAGGGCGGGACTTTGACTGCACTAAGTGTCAGACAGGAGCTGGGGAGTGGAGGCCAGGAGGGGAGACTACAGTGATTTGATGGAAAGTCATTGTGCTGTTCTCTTGGGAGCTTGGCTCAGGGCCTTTCTGAGAGGAAAAGAAAAGATGATCTCTACAGCATGGACGAAGACAGGCTTAGGCAGCAAGGCTGAGAGGAATGAACCTGATCTCAACAACAGATTGCCTAGGTTCATGTTACCCTTTTTGTTCAGTTTCCTCTTGTTGCCACTCAGTCTTTGGTAAAATATTATTTAAATGTTTCAGCCTGCTTAACTAGGCCACAGGGAGTTAAGAGGAGAGCTCTGTCTACCCTGGGCCAGAGACTTGGGTAGGTCCTCTCACAGCCAGCCTGGTGTTAATTGTGAGCATTTCCCAGAGGGAAGGTAAACTCAGGACACCAAAGTTTAGGGTTAGGCAGCCAAGACACTTATCTGCACTGTCCATGTCTCCCTCCCTCCACTGTCAGTCTGGTGGAACAGAGACTTGATTTGTACCTCAGGGTTCCTCATCCATTTACCTTGGAATAACATTTTCAATCTGAAGGTCAGATCCATGAGTGGGTCATGAAATCAATTTAATGGGTGTCAATCAGCACTTGTTTTTCAATGGACTAAAATTGAATGGATGTTCTCAAGTTACTTACAACGTTTAACTCTTAGTTCATGAAAGTTTCATTTTCATTTCAAAAACTTTGTAAATGTGTATGTTGTATTACCTTGGAAAATGCATTTCTTTTTTTTAACAATCATTTTATTGGGGATTCATTCAATGCTTATCACAATCCATTCATCCATCGTGTCCAGCACATTTGTACAGCTATTGCCATCATCATTCTCAAAGCATTTGCTTTCTACTTGAGCTTTCTACTTTCTACTTGGTATCAGCTCCTCATTTTCCCCTCCCTCTCCGCTCCCTTCTTCCTCATGAACCCTTCATAATTTATGAATTATTATTATTATTTTGTCATATCTTACACTGTTCAACATCTCCCTTCACCCACTTTTCTGTTGTCTGTCTCCCAGAGGGGAGACTATATGTAGATCCTGGAAAATGCATTTCTTACTGTGGCTTGTGAACAGAACATTTTGAAAAACACTGCTAGAAGTAGATATAATGAAATCAGTGGGCGGAAATAAGAATATTCAAGGAAAAATATGTATCCTTTACTTTTAAAGATGGAGGCCCCTTTAGTAAGTCTTAAAGAGAACAAAGACAAAGCAGCATGAGGCCGCCAGGCGACCCCAATCTCATGTCTATCCAACTAATCACAGGCAATGGAAAACAAAGAGAGTTCTCACAAAAGCCATGACTGGTGGCAAGTCAAGGACTCTCTGGCGCATCATTTTCCTTATGGTGTTCTATTTTATGACAAACAACAGCATCGTGTTTTTAGAACAGCACAATGGAAAACCAGGCAACACCCAAATAAACATGTAGCGACGTAATTTGGCACGCCTTCAATTATTAAGTCAACCGAACTGAGAATCACTGGAGCTCTCCATCTGATCCAGTTTGAGAATGTGTTCCTCACAGGTGGCCACAGTCTTCCTTAACAAATTCTTGGCAATCACGTGCCAGGGTCCACTGCATGATCAGAGGTCCAGCCTCACCTTTAGGGGTGAATTTCCCTACCTGTGAGGCAGCAGCCCACGTGCCAAAGTTCTGCCCTACTCTTGGAGCAGTTTCTGCTTCCCCTTGTATAGTTCTTGCATCCCCCAACACCCTTCGCCAATGTCCGCACAAACATAGGTGACAGAACCGGAGACACAGACAAATGGCTGCAAGAGCACAGGCTAGTGATTGCAAACAGAAATGAAATCTCTCTTACCTACACAATGGAGCAGTAAACAAACTTTTCAGGGGAAGGAAAAGACACAAATAAAAACTCATTTCCTCAAAATGATCACTGAAATTCTAAATTAGTTCTAGTTCGGTTGAGAGCATAAACTTCAAACCAGAATCCTGATGTAGTGGTGGGGAGGGTTACAAAACAAACAGAGAAAACCACCTAATATCAAGGATTTAAGAATTGAATTGGGGCTGAGTCCTGGTGGTGTAGAGGTTGTGTGCGGGACTGTGGCCCACAGGGTTGGTGGTTCATATCCATCAGCAGCTCTCCAGGAGCAAGCCTGGGCCTCCTACTCCTACCAGAGGACAGTGATACCCACACACAAAAAAGAATTAAATTGAAGTTCAGTTTCCCAGGGTCAAATAAAAGTTCTGGCAGGGAATCAATATTCTGGGATTCCAAGTCACTGGGCAGAGAATTTGAAAAGTAGCCACCTTGACCTTTCTTGGCTATTCTTACTGAGTCGATAATAACAGGTATAATAGTAATAGGTACAAGCAACCAGCAAAGTCAGTGCTTGGCCATGTGTTCGATAAGACCCTGTCTATATGGAGTATCATGATTTCAAAGAAGTTTTGAGTTTGTTCAAAGTTTAAGACTCTTGTTGGATGTCATCAAGTTCCAATGCATATCGACCTTACGTACAGCAGGAAAATCACTGCCTTCTCTTGTACCATCTTCATGATTATGATGTGTTTTCCCATTGTGGCAGCCTCTGTGTCAATCCACCTCCTTGAGGGTGTCCCCCTTTTTTGTGAACCTCAACCAAGTGGTATGCCCTTTTCCAGGGACTAGTCTCTCCAGACAACAAGTCCAAAGTCTATCAGACAAAGTCTCCCCATCCTTGCATCTAAGGAGCATTCTGGCTATACTTCTTCCTAGACAATATGTTTGTTCTTCTGATTGTTCATGCTGCCTTCAATATTCTCCACTAACATTATAATTCAAATACATCATTTCTTCCCCAGAATTTCTTATTCATTGTCCAACTTGGATTTATTTTTTGTTTTTTGCTTTTGTTTGTTTGGTGCCTATGAGGTGCTTCAAAAGATCATGGGTGGCCTCAAAAAGACATCGTTGCTGTTTCACACATTTAAAGAGGTCTTGGGCAGCTCATGTGTCCAATGCAATATGTTATGTGATATCTTGACTGCTGTTTCCAAGAGCATCCATCGATTCTGGATCCAACTCAATGGAATTCTTGACTACTTTAATCCACTTATCATTAGTCCCATTGTAAAGATTTTGGTTTTCTTTACATTGAGTAGTAGCCTCTACTGAAGCCTATAGTTTCTGTTCATCATGGGGAGATGCTTCAAATCCTCCTCACTTTCTTTCGATAAGCAAAATTGTGTCATTGTGTATTGCAGAGTACTTGTGAGACTTTCTCTAGTCCTGATGTCACGTTCTGATTCCTGTAGTCCAGTTTTTTGGGATATTTTTGCAGCATACAGATTACATCAGGTTTGTAAAAAAATGCAACTCCGACACACCTTTCCTGATTTTAAGTCAAGTATTTCCTTGTTCTGTTTTGATAACTGCCTCTTGGTCAAAGTGCTGGTTTCACATGACCACAATGAAGTGCTCTGAAATTCCCATTCTTCTCAATGTTGTCACAGGAGCCATTCCATAGAATATCTTTGCACAGTCACTAAAACACAAGTAAAAAGCTTTGTTTTTTTTTCAGGTATTCTCTGCCTTTAGGGTGAAATCCAACTGACATCAGCAAAGATATCCTTCCTCAGAATCTGGCTAGAATTTCTGGCAGCTTTATGTCAATTGCTACAAGTCTTGTTTTGTCATCAACAAAATTTTACTTGTATGTGATACTAATGCTGTTGTTTGACAATTTCTGCATTTTGTTGGGGAGCCTTTACAGTGTAGTGAGTTATACTCTTTGAAATCCCCAGAATCTCCACATGAGAAAGACGAGATTTCCAGTCTGAAAAGCGCATAGGGGGAGCTCTGCTGTCCTACAGAGGTCTTATGAGTGGGAATTAGCCATGCCAGTTAATCCACCCTGGATTATCTAAACCAAATCATGGCTATTGTGTCCCCATATTAAACTTTGTTTCCAGAATAGACATGTGACCAACTCTGCCCAGATTCCTAGAAATATGTTCTCAGTCCGGAGAGAAGTCTATCTTCTTCCGGTGTAGGTGTGGCAGGGCATGCTGCTTAGAATTTCTATAATTATCTTGTTATTGGCTGAAGATAAAATTGTCACTAAGAATGATAGCACAAGAGTAGAAATCTCGGGCTGAGCCCCGGTGGCGTAAGTGGTTGAGTGCGGGACTGCGGCCCGTGGGCTTGGCGGTTCTAATCCAGCGGCGGCTCTCAGGAGTGGCACTGGGTAGCGCCCATGACCACCAGAGGCAGTGATGCCCCCATGCCCCCCAAAAAGAAAACAAAAAAAGAGTAGAAATCTGGATTCTTGATGACATTGCCACCCAAGTCTACCAACCCTGACCTACCTCTGAACTTCCTTGCCATATGGCACATTTCCTTATTTTTCCTTGTCACTCAGTTTGAGCAGCTTCTATTAATTATTTACAGTTAAATGCTTTTTATGGCCCTCTTAGTGATACCGGTTTCCCCAGATGCTGGTAGAATACTTTCTTCAACTCATCTATGTTTTCCAGGCCCTGTGAAGAACACACAAGGCTCCAAACTTTAGAAACTCCCATGGTCTCAGGTCCTCAACCTCTTGTCAGCGTTAGTGTATGTCCAGTGCTGCTATTCTCTTCCTCGCCCTCAGGAACTCCATTGACCTCCAAAGGAGACACTGACCAAGTTGGACATTTTAATTCCCCTCTTAAAAGGAAGTAGATAAAAACTACCAGGTGTCATAAATGCTGATGCATCTGATTATGAGCAGGTTCCTTGAATGGGGTGTGACCCTACATTGTCCTTTTTGCCTGTTTAACTGACCCAAGATGAACCTACCAAACCTACCTTCCAGCGCACCCCCATTTGTTAAGCCTCACTTGCCTACCTAAATTCCTGACCAGTTGCTTCTCTGACTTTCAGTCTTTTCTAGGGTTTCAGTTTTGCTGCCAGTATATCTACAGCCTTGCAGAGTGTGTTTACAAAAAGGAAATGAATTGCCTGAAGAATACTAGAGAGGCATTTAAGCAGGAGGGAAGACCATAGTGAGTCATAGCTTCTTAGTCCTATTTTCTTTCTTGAGTTATGGAGAATTTATAAACTGTTAACTTTGTATGTTCTGTACTGTTGTAAAAGTTACAGCTGCTTACTTAATATAATTTTGTTTTAACTGCCAGGCATTCCAAAGAGTGGGGAGAAATTAACCAGGACGGTTTATTTCAGAAACAACTTTTATAAATTAAAGTATTGTAAGCAATTGCTGACTATATAAAGTTAATAACTTCTACAATGTAGCTATTTGTCATTTATAGGACCAACCAATTAACCTGAGTAATCAACTTTGGCTTCCTTTCTGTTCTCCTTAGCAAGGTTTAAGGTAGTCACAATTTTTCTTTGACTCGTGTTTTATAAAATAACCACGTACAATCTGTTTTATGTGCACTTACACACATGAAAATAAGAAATGTATTCTAGAGTTTTTACTCTTATATTTAATTATGTGAAGTTTCACTTTCTAGCCATAATGTTTCTTCTAATTAATTATCACTGAGGGACACTTTTTTTTTCAGTACCATTTGTTTTATCTTATATATTTCTATTATTTATCTTGGTATGAAAACTTTAAAACATTGTTAAACATTTCATTGGGGGCTCCTATAAATCTTATAGCAATCCGTCATTCAATTGTATTAAGCACACTTGTACGTATATCACATCAACATTTCCAAAACATTTTCTTTCTACTTGAGCCCTTGGTATCAGCTCCTCTTTTTCCCTCCTTCCTTCACCCTCCACCCTCATGAATCCTTGATCATTTATAGATTATTGTTATTACATTGTGTCTTACAGTGTCTTTTGTCACCCTTCACCCACATTTCTGTTATTCATCCCCCTGGGGGTGGGCTATATATCCAACCTTGTGATAGGTTCCCCCTTTCTCAACCCCCACTGCCCTCATCCCACCATTCCCCTACCTTTATGACATCACTACTCCTATTACTGTTGTCTGCCCTGAATTTCATGTGTCAAAAGCTCTTATCTATACCAACGTGTGTGCTCTGGTTTAGCCAGATTTGTAAGGTAGAACTGGACCATGGTACTAGAGGGAAGGAAGCATTCAGGAACTAGAGGAATGATGTGTGTTTCATTGGCGCTATGCTACACTCTGGGTGAATCGTCCCTTCCTTGTCCAATTGGGGGGATGGGCTTTGGATCTCCACTCCAACACCCACCCTTTTCACATTGATATAATTGTTTTGGACCTTTCGATACCTAATAACTGACCCCATCTTGACACCTCGTGGTCACACAGGCTGGTGTGCTTCTTCCATGTGGGCTTACTTGCTTTCTTGCTAGATGGCTGCTTGTTTAACTTCAAGCCTTGAAGACATGAGCTGCTATATCTTTGGATAACACAGGACACCATCCACTTTCTTCGCCATATTGCTTATGCATCCATTTTGTCTTCAGTGTTTGTGCCTCCATCTGCTATCTTAATACTTAACATATAAACATATGTACATCCACAATGTCTAGTAGGGTTTGATCAAATGCAATGTATCCAAAAGGAATTACTGATAGCTGAATGGAGGGTGTGCTAGTCTGGGTTGACTAAAGAAACAAATTCATAGCTGCTCATATGTGCATAAGAAAGAACTTTAAAAATGTTTTTGAGAATGATGATGGCAACAAATGTGCCTGACACAATGGATGGATGTATGGATTGTGATAAGAGTTGTACAAGCCCCTAATAAAATGAATTTTAAAAGAATAGAAAAGAGCTTTATATAAAGAGCAATTGTATATTGTGAAAATATCCCAGCTCAGTTTAGGCCAATACTGTAAGTCTTTATTAGCCCATATAGCCATTACTAGTCTATAAATTCTTCTTCAGAGGCATGCAGCACATGTAATGATGCTGAATGCAGGAAGAAAGCTCTCAGGCCAGTGGGTGGAAAGTCGTGTGGCAGAGGAAGCGCTTAGCACTGGTGTGGGTCTCCATGTGGCTCCTCCAGCTCCAAGGCTCTGGCAGCCAATAGCAAAGCTCCGTGTGACTTGTCAACAGGAATGTCTCCCAGGGTGACAAAGCAGAGAGCGTCTCCCACCTCCAGAGAGGACTACAGGAGATCCCAGAATCCCCAGGAGTAGATTATGCCTGCATGGAAATCTCATTGGCTGTGGCCTGATTGACAGGCTAGATTCCACCCTCTGGCAAGTTGTCAGAAGCATATGCAGCTGTCACAAAGGATGAGCATGATAGTGAGATAGGAGAAAGGTGAAAGGAAATAGAGGAAAAATGTAGGAAAAATATAGAACTGTAGTTATAGGTATGTATATATGTAAGTATACTAATTGATAATGAAAGGGAAAGAGGCAATGAGGTACTCTTGTTATTGTATCCTAAAGAATTATTTTCCTATCTGCTATAAAATTCCATGAAACCATTATGTGTTAGGAAAGCATTATCCTTGATCCAAATCTCCAAAGGAATTTTTAAAAAGCAAATAATAATACATTTTTTAATGTTGAACTTCAAAGTCATAGGACTACTTCAGCATAGATGAAAATATTATAAAATAAACTATTTAATAAATGACTTGTATCTACCTGGTACCATATTGTGTTAGTTTGGGTACATTAGAGAAACAAATTCACAGAAAATGACATGTATATCAGAGAGTTTTATATAAAGGGTACATGTACATTAAGAAAGAATCCCAACTCAGTCCTGATCTTAAGTCCAACATTAGCCCACAAGTCTGACACGGATCTGCAAAGTCCTCCTCAATCGCATAAAACACATGCAATGATGGTGAAAGCAGGAGCCGAATCAGTGAGCATGTAAACGTCTCAGCGCTGCCAGGCGTCTCCATGCAGCTGCTCCAGCACCCAGGGCTGCGTCAGGTCCTTATGACTTCTCCTCAGGAATGCCTTGCAGGAAGTGAGCCTTGCCAGCTAAAGCAGGGACCTGACTGAGACAGCTGCACCCTGGTCTGACCATCAGAAAACAAGAGACCTGAGGACGATAAAGACATGCCTCACTGAGTCATTTATCTCTCTCCCCTTCAATTAACCCCACATGTGTTTATCAGCCAGGTTGGCACAATAAGCCTTGACTACTCTTGTTATAGTATCCTGCAGAATTATTTTCCTACCTGCTATAAAATTCCACGAAACTATTCATTATGTGTTAGGAAAACATTGTCCTTGATCCAAATCTCCAAAAGAATTTTTTTTGGGGGGGGGGCATCACTGCCCTCAGGTGGTGGGAGTAGGAGGCCCAGCCTTTGCTCCGTGGAGCTGGAATCCAGCCTCCATCCCAGTGGGCTGCAGTCCCGCGCACAACCACTACGCCACCGGGGCTCAGCTCTCCAAAAGAATTTTTAAGAAAACAACTAATAATACATTTTTTAATGTTGAACTTCAAAGTGAAAGGACAACTTACAGCATAGATGAAAACATCGTAAATTAAATATTTAACAAGTGACTTGTACCTAGAATATATGGCAATATTTCTCCAGAGTGTATATCGCAGCTCAATAATAAACAGGTAACCTAACTTTAAAATTAATAAAGGATTCAGTTATGTATTTCTTCAAAGAAATGTACAACTCCCAGTAAGTACTGGAAAAGATGCTCAGCATCATTGCGCTTACTCGGTGCCATCAAATCATCAAGTTGCTAGGGTGTGACTCCTAGCATCCCGAGGTGTGGCAGAGCAGCGCCTTGATTTAATCATTAACCACCTGCACAATTGTTTGATCTCTTAACTACAGTCAATCCAGCTTGTCAAGGTCCGTCCTCTGTTTTCTGGCCCTCTACCAGTCATGAAGTCCTTTTTCAGGGACTGGTCTCTCTTGACTTGTTATAAGTACGTGAAAGTCTCGCCATCCTTGCTTCTAAAAAAACATTCTGGTTGTACTCTTCAAAGACAGACCTGTTTGTTCTTTTGTCGAACCATGATACTTTCAATATTTTTGCCAGCACCAAATTCACATCCATCAATTCTTCGGTCTTCCTTTTTGTCCTTAAAGTTACATTCTTATTCTGAAACACTTTAAAGAGACCTTTTATGACACATTTACCTAACGCAAAACATCTTTTTATCTCTTGACTGATGCTTCCATAAACATTGATTTTAGAACCAAGCCAGGTAAAATCTTTGACAACTTTAACCTCTTCTCCATTTGTCATGATGTTACCCATTGGTCCAGTTGTGAGGATTTTTGTTTCCGCTGTGTTGAGTTGTAATCCATACTGCAGGCGGTAATCCTTGATCTTCACCATCAAGTGCCTCAAGTCCTCCTGGGTCTCAGCAAGCAAGCTTGAGTCAGGCGGATATCAGAAGATTTTCATAAGCCTTCCTCCAACCCTGATGTTGACTTCTTCTTCATATAATCCAGTTTCTCTGATGATTTTCTCAGTGTTCAGAGTGAAATAGTATGGTGATACTGATGCACACTTTTTATGATTTTAAAACATGTGTTATTCTGGGTTGACTAGCAAAACAAATTCATTGACACTCATATGCATATGTAAGAGAGCACTTTATATCAAAGAACAGTTGTATATTAAGAAACATCCTGGGGCTGAGCCCCAGTGGCATAAGTGGTTGAGGGCGGGACTGCAGCCCGCAGGCTTGGCGGTTCAAATCCAGCGGCGGCTCTCAGGAGCAGCACTGGGTAGCTCCCACGACCACCAGAGGGCAGTGATGCTCCCCGCCAAAAAAAGAAACATCCCAGCCCAGTTCAGATCAGGTCCATAAGTCTGATATTAGACCATATGTCTGGTAGTAGTTCATAAATTCCTCCTCCTTAGACTTATGCAATGCATGCAATGATGCTGAATGCAGGAAGATCACAGGTCAGAGGGTGAAAAGCCTTGTGGATTCAGTGACAGTGGAAGTATCTCAATGCTGGCATGGGTCTCCATGTGGCTGCTCCAGCTCCAGGGCTCTAGTTCCATCAGCACAGCTCCATGTGGCTTGTCAACAGGAATGTGAAGCAGAGACTGTGGAGCTGGCCTCCAGTAAGCTATTTATCTCATTAGCATCTCCAAATGAGGTCATCAAGCTGAGACCTGATTGACAAGCTAAACCTTCACTCTTAATAATCTCGAATTGACACCAGATTATGTAACTATCACTCCATGCTTTATTCCCTTGTTCTGCCTACACGACTATCTCTTAACCCATGCATAGGTTCTGAATGAGCACACAGAAGTATTCTGAAATTCCCATTCCTCTCAAGTCTATCAATAGTTTGTTATAATCCACACAATTGAATACCTTTCCATTGTCGATAAAATATTGTAGATAAAAAAAGATGTTGATGAACATCTTTATTCTCTACTTTGAGTCTAGATCCATCTGATATAAGCAATGATACCCATTGTTACATATCCTCTTCTGAATCTGGCCTGAACCTCTGCCAACTCCCTGTCAATAGATTGCTGATATCATTGTTGGATGATCTTCAGTAAAATTTTGCTTGTGTGTTATGTTAATTCAAGCTAAACCCATTGCAATTGAGGCAATGCCAACCTTGTAGGCCAGGTAGAATTGCCCTTATGGGTGTCTGACACGATAACTCATCTTCCTCCTTCAGAGCTGCTCCTGGTGTCTGAACTGTTTACCTTGTGGTTAGCAACTCAGTGTGTAACCCCTATGCCATATCGTTCTCTAATTTGAGTATATGATCATCTTTCTTCGGAATGAGTGTGAATCTGAATCTCTTCCAGTTAAGTAATTGTTTTCCAAATTTCTTAGCATCAATGAACAAATGCTTCATCAGCTTGTCAAAATTTCCATTTGTGTTCCATTATTTCCTGAGCTTGGTTCTTTTGGCTAATCCATTCTTTCAGTGTGCCTTGGATTTCTTCCTTCAGTACCATTGATTCTTGATCAGATGCTATCTCTTAAATGACTGAAATCTGACTATTTTTGGTATAGTGAATCTGTGTATTCTTCCCATCCTCTATTGATGCTTCTTGTATCATTTAATAGTTTGCCTATATTTTTGCTTAGTTCAACATTTTCCTATCTTTTACTATTGATCTTAAGGTTTGAATACTTCTTGAGTTCTTTCACTTTAAGGTTTGCTGATCATGTTTGTCTTTATGGCAGTCATGTGCTTATGTTAATTTTATGATTGAAATGTAGGGGTGGAGTCTAGCCTGTTATTCTGGAGATAGCCATTGAGTAGCCAGTGAGGCCTTTATGTCGGCATGGCTTTCTCCTGAGATTTCTGGGATATTTCCCTCGCGATATTTCCCTCGTGAAGATGAGAAGCTATCTTCCCCAGTTGTTGGAAGTTAGTCTCAGAGATGATTAATCACGGACAAGACAAGCTGGCAGCATTCAAGAAGCTGGAGGAGCCGGCAGAGAGACCACACAGCTTTGCTCTGATAGAGCCAGACCTCTGAAGTTGGGGCGGCCAGATGGAGACCTCTGCCAGCGATGAGTTGCTTCTGCTGTTGATGGACCCTGAGCCCTGGAGGCGAGGTGCCCTGCCAGCACTGGGATTCTGCACTCACTAACCTGTGACTTTGTGAGTCGGAAGAAGACTTTACAGACTGATTTCGGGCATATGGGTTAATATTGGACTTATGACTTTGAACTGTACTAGATTGGGATGCTTTCTCCATGTCCCATTCCTTTTGTATATAAACCCTTTCCTTATATCGATATGCGGGTCCTTGAACTTGTTCCTCTAGTCCACCCAGACTGACACAGTGTTCTTTGGTCTCTAACTCTAGATCTTTGCACATTTCATTTTCATATTTTACTTTGTCTTCTTTGGAATTTTGAGTTCAGCTCCTTGATTTAATCATTTCTTCCATTTGTTGGCAAGTGGTTATGCAACAGTTTGAAGCCACAAGTCAGAGTGCTCATTCGAAGAAAAACTGGGCTTTTTACTTCCATACATCATCACAGGGGAAGTTCTTTCTTGACTGGAGCTGATGCCTACTATGAGTTGACTTCAACTCTTGGCAATTTTCAGAGTCTCTAATGACATCCACTTTGATTTTTTTTCCACTATGATTTTTACTTTCATTCTTGACTTTTCCCCCTCCCTTCCCCAGTTTCATTCTTGACTTTTTATTAATAACCTTCTATTTTCTTCATGAATGATTTCTTGATGTCTGCCCACAGCTCATCAGTTCTTTCCTTTATCATCTGTGTTCAATGTGTCAAATCTGTTCTAGAGATAGTCTCAAAATTCAGGTGTGATAGATTCAAGGTCATATTTTGACTGTATGGACTTGTTTCATTTGCTTCAGCTTCAACTTGAACTTACATATGAGCAATTGGTGTCCTGTTTCACAGCTAGCCACTGACCTGGTTAGAGCTGCTATTGAGTTTCTCTGTTGTCTCTGCCTACAGATGTAGACAATTTCTCTGTATTTCAACTGGAGAAGTTGCTTTTGTGTTGTGGAACAAAGGTATTTGTTATGAACAAGTCATTGGTCTGGCCAAATGCTATCATGTGCTCTCTAGCTTCATTTCTATCACTGAGACCATATTTTTCAACTATTGCTCGTTTCTCTTTGTTTTCAATTTTGCATTCCAATCACCAATGATTATCAATCCATCTTTATGGCATGTTTGATCAATTTCTGACTGAAAATACTGATATTCTTTAATTTTTACTTTACTATCTTTAATGGTTTGTACACAAATTTGAATAATAGCTGTATTGATTTGACTTCTCTGAATGCAGATAGATATAATCCTGCCACATACAGCATTATACTTCAAGATAGATTTTGAAATGTCTGTTTTTTCCCAACAGTTTTATTGGCAAGTAATTTACATTTCACATAGTCCAATAGAGCAATCATTCAGTCATATCAAGGAGAATTGTAAAATCACCCTCACATCAATTATTTTTAGAATGTTTTCCTTTCCCATGGCTAAAATGCCTCCACAATGAGTTACACAATCACAATCCATTCTAGAGCTCCTCCCCCCACCCCTCTCCGTCATTTGCTCCCAAGATTCCCTAACTCTTGCCATCACCCACACCACCCACCGTATTCCCATAACCTCATGTATCAATGATTCTCATTATGCATCCACTCCTCTTGTACTTCACAGCTGGAAGACCCAACAGAAAACAATGAAAACAAAGTTGCACTAAGTTTGCAAGGCTAAAAGCATAGTAGTATAAAGACAAAGATTCAAAACATGTATAAGAAGGGACAGACCCCCAACAACATTCAAAAAACCAGGGAAGAACTTTCTGTGAGGGAACCAGTAAGAGATGCTTGCACCCAGAAGATGTTCAGGTCCCATCTATAGGGAGGACAGCTGGCCAAGTATCAATGTTGATCCAGCATAATCAAGATTACAATGGTTTCCGCCTGTTAGTAAGGGAAATGTCTGTTTTGTTGATGAGTGCTTAAGCCTTCCTGTTGATTGTGCCATCCCCAGCATAGTAAACTATATGATTTTATGATTCAAAGTGGCCAATTCCAGTTTGTTTCTGTTCACTAACACCAAAGATATAGATCTTTATGTGTCCCATTTCATTTTGACAATTTCCAATTTCTTAAGTTCCAAGTTCTGATTATTAATAAATTTTGCAGCTGTTTCCTCTCATTTTGAGTCTTGCTTCATTAGCAGATGAAGGCTTTCAGGGCTTTCCTCCTCTGGCATATTTGAGTGCCTTCTGGTCTGAGGGCCTCATCTTTGGGCATTGCTTCTGACAATGTTCGTGGTGTTGGTAGGTGCCAACAAGTCGCTTGTGACTCAGCAACCCCCTGCACAATGCAGGGTCCTGAACCATCCTTAGCACTGTTCCTATGTCTGAGCACATTGTGTCAGCCATTTCTGACAAGGTTCTGTTTCGATTACATAGGCCTTCCATATGTGACCATGTTTCGATGCTATCCATATATTTTTCAGTGTGTAGTTCTTCTGAAGTGTACAGCCTATTCCTTCTTTGTAGTGTGTTCTTGTCTGGAAGCTCTGCTGAAACCTGTTCACTTTGAGTAAGTCTGCTGGTGATTGAAATACCAGTGACTTACCTTCCGGCACCCCAGAAACACGCAAGTCACCCCAGTTTGACAAACTAATGGTCAACATCATTAGCCATCTGGAAAATACATGTTGCATCCACAATGGTTTGCTGCTTTACACACACTCTAAGTGGCTAAAATTTAGAAAGACATGTTATAATAATTGTTGGAAAAATTATAATCCACATACATTGCTGGTAAAATTATAAAATGGTGCAGTCACCTGTGAAATAAATGGGGAGTTCTTCACGATGTTGAACATAGAGTTAGCACATGACCTAGGTATTCAGCTCTTAGCTACAACTTAAGATAACTGAAAACCTGTCTACAGGCTCGACTCTATCCAGGCCATTATGAGTGTTCATAGCAGCATTATTGATAGTAGCCAAAAAGTAGATGTCCATAACAGGTGAATGAGTAAACAATATGTAGTGCATTGGAGTAATATTCTTTTATTTTCTCCCTTCGCATCACTGCCCTGGTGGTAGTAGGAAGCTCAGCTTTGCTCCTGGAGAGCTGCTACTAGATTTGAACCATCAACCCTGTGAGCCACAGTCCCACACACAACCACTGTGCCACCAGGGCTCAGCTTTATTCTTCCATTAAAAAAAAAAGCAGGTAAAAAAAGAAAAAAAAAAGAAATCAGGTACTGATACATACTTCAACAAGGCTCCCTGGGGGCACAGTGAGTTCATCTCTGAACTGGTAGCTGAAAGATTACCAGGTGCTCTGTGGGAGAAAGATGAAGCATACTACAACCTGGGTGAAGTGTGAAAACAGTACGCTAATGAAAAATCAGATGCACAGACCTTCCTGTATATGAGATCCCTAGAACAGGCAGGTTGATTAACGGGACTGGTGAAAAGGAGAAATGATGAGTGAGTGATCACTAATGGGTATGGAATTTCTTTTTGAGATAATGATTCACAGAGTGGTAATGGCAACCCAACCGGTTAATAGACTAAGTACTATTGAAAAGGGTGAATTTCATGGTATGTATATTATAGTCCAATAAAAATCATATTTAATTTTATATTAAATAGACTTGCTACAGTAAAAATATTTTAATTATAAAATATATTGTGAATCAAGCAAAAATGATATAGTACAACAAAATGCACATTTTACTCCATCAAATATTTTTCCTATGCTTTGCACATCCACTTGTTTCCTAGGAAGAATTGTTCTCAGCATTGAAATAACAACTTAACCATCCCTAGAGATCTTTCTAAATGTCCTTGAGGAGGTAAAGTGTGCAATTAGAGTAATAACTCATCTATTGCCACTGGCAGGAGTGGCAGTTGTTTCCAAGCCTTCCAAGACATGCTAAGAGAACCAGGTATAAATTATCATTGAAAGACTGCTGTCTCTATTTCTTTGCTAAGTCAGAGTTTTAAAAAGGGAGATATTTTCGGAACTTTAGATGCTAATTAGTTTGCCATTCATTCAAATATGCCACACTTGTTACATAGTGTAGATGATAATACTAAAAATGATGGATGATAAAGTATAAAATTTACATGAAAAAAGGTTCAACCTTAGTAAATCAAGGAAATGCAAATTGATTGAACAATGAAAAATCATTTTGTTTTTCTCTGCTTGGCAAAGGTTTTAAACATTGATAATATCGAACAGATGAGAAGGAGTTTAGAAATAAGCACCCTTATTTCATTGGTGATAGGAGAATAAAATGGTAAGGTGTTTTGGATAGTAATTTGCAATGCTGATTATCACTTTAAATATACATATTCTTTTACTTAGCATTTCCATTTCAAAGAGAAATACTTTCATGGGTATGTGAAAAGATCAGCATAAGAATAACCACTGAAAGTTTATTCATGATCATGAAAAACTAGAAGTTCAATAATTCACTAGTAGCCGCAGGCTTGGTGGTTCAAATCCAGCGTCGGCTCTCAGGAGCAGCGCTGGGTAACTCCCACGACCACCAGAAGACAGTGATGTCAAAAAAACAACAACAATAATTCACTAGTAGAGTGATCATGCCACAGTAGTCCAAGATTCTTCATTAAATGTAAAGACGAGGTAGCATGGATTGTATGAATAATAGGAATAGAATAGTAATTCTGAAAAATTAACATTCACATTGATTTTACGTAATCTAAAATATAGTAGATGCTCTTCAAATATTGATTAGGTTACTTATAGGTTAGACATGCCATTTAAAATTTTTTTGTTTTTTTTTTGGGGGGGTGGCATCACTGCTCTCCAGTGGTGGCAGTAGGAGGCCCAACCCCACTGCTGGAATTGAACCTCCGTCCCAGTGGGCCGCAGTCCCGTGCACAACCACTATGCCACCGGGACTCAGCCCGCCATTTAAAATTCGAAAGTTTATGGCATTCCATGATGCTCACCTTCCCAACAAAATTGCTGAAGACAAAGCAGGTGCATAAGCAAATGTGGTGAAGAAAGTTGATGGTGCCTGGCTTTAAAAAGAGATAGCATCTATGGTTTTAAAGGCTTGAAGTAAACAAGTGGCCATCTATTTGAGAAGGAACAAAGCTCACATGGAAGAAGCACAGCAGTCTGTGTGATCACGAGGTGTCATTAGGATCAAGTAACAGGCATCAAAGAACAAAAAATCATATCATTGTGAATGAGGGGGAGTGTGGAGTGAGGACCCAAAGCCCATCTGTAGGCAAGTGGACATCCCCTTATAGAAAGGTCATAGGGAGGAGATGAGCTCTTCAGGGTGCAGTGTAGCAATAATGAAACATACAGCTTTCCTCTAGTTCTTTAATGCTTCCCACCTCCCCCTCCCCCCACTATCATCATCCCAATTCTATCTTACATATCTGGCTAGACAAGAGGATGTACACTGGTACAGATGGTAACTGGAAGCACAGGGAATCCAGGACAGATAAATCCCTCAGGCCCAGTGGTGAGAGTGGCGATACCGGAGGGTGGAGGGAAGGTGTGATTGAAAGGGGGAACTGATCACAAGGATCTACATATAACCACCTCCCTGGGGAATAGATAACAGAAAAGTGAATGAAATGAGATGTAGGACAGTGTAAGACATGAAAAAATAATAATAATTGATAAATTATCAAGGGTTCATGAGGGGGGGGGGGTGCGGGGAGAAGGAGAAAATGAGGAGCAGATACCAAGGGCTCCAATTGATGGATGGATGGATAGATGGATGGATTGTGATAAGAGGTGTACAAGTCCCCAGTAAAATGCTTTAAAAACTTTGGAAGCTTATGCAAAATACTATCAGATCTTACTTCTAGCTGATATAGTAGATGTCCATTTTCTAAGTTACTAATTTAGAAGAATTTAGAAGTTACTAATTTCTGAAGTATTTAAATTTACTACAGAACTTATATATTTTGCAATCAAGAAATAACATGTGGGCTTGTTTTCAAAAGATCATTGAAAATCCTAAATATGGTTATGGCCAAAGACTCAGAGACTCACATAATTTTGCCTACACTTTCCTTACCTCAAATTTAGATCACAATTTTCAGGCAAAAGTGTTAGGTAGCCAGAATAGGGACTAAGGGGGGGTTGTCTACCCAGTGTCTACATAGAGCCACCATAGAAGGGGTTGGAAAGAAATCAGGCACTTATTAGACACCTATGAAAAGACCCAAACTGAGCATGCTCAGGCACAAGTCCTCTAGGCCCATGTGGGAGGTCCACCTGGGTACACAGAGTAGGTTCAGCCACGTGACATCACACAGGTAGACCTAGACTCAGTGAGACTGGCCATTGACCTCAGCCAGTGGGGGCGGGAGAGAATAAGAGCAAGGCACACAGCCTGGCTCTCTCTCTTTATAAATCATTTTATTGGGAGTTCATACAACTCCTATCAATACATATGTCAATTGTATGCAGACTACATTTGCACGTTTTTTGCCATCATCAATCATCAAACATCCTCCTTTTACCTAGGCTCCTGGTACCAGCTCCCCATATTTCCCCTCTCCCCTCCCCCATGAACTCTTAACAATTTACAAATTGTCATTATTTTGTCATCGTACACTGTCTGATGTGTCCCTTGACCCACTTTCCCGTTGTCCATACCCCAGAGAGGAGGTCATATGTAAATCCCTGAAATAGGTTCCCCCTTTCTATTCCATCTTCCCTGCACCTCTCTGGCATCACTACTCTCACCCTTGGTCCTTAAGGGATCATCTTTCCTGAATTACCTGTTTCCAGCTCCAGTGTACATCCCCTGGTCTAGCTGGATTTGTAAGGTAGAACTGGGATCATGATAGTGGGTGGGAGGAAGCATTTTAGAACTACAAAAAAGTTGCATATTTCATTGTTGCTACACTGTACCTTGACTGGCTCATCTCCTCCGTACAACCCCCTCTGTAAGGGGCTGTTGCTTTACCTATTTATGGGTTTTGGGTCCCCAATTTGTGCTCCTCTTCCTTTATAATGATATAATTTTTAGTTCTTTGATGCCTGATACCTGATCCCTTCAACACCTCAAGCTGATGTGCTTCTTCCCTGTGGCCTTTGTTGCTTCTGGGCTAGATGGCTGCTGTTCACTTTCAAGCCTTTAAGACCCCAGATGCTGCATCTTTTGAAAGCCGGACACCATCAACTTTCTTCACCACTTTTGCTTATGCACACATTTGTCTTCAGTGATCGTGTTGGAAAGGTGAGCATCATGGAATGCCAATTTAATAGAACAAAGTATTCTTGCATTGAGGAAGTACTTGAGTAGAAGTCCAATGCCCATCTGCTATCTTAATACTAACTCTATTAGTGTATGCACATAGAGCTATTTCTCCATCATTGTTATAAAAATATACTCATCTATGTACATGCCTGTATTTAGACCTATATAAATGCTTTTTACCGCCCAGTTCTTTCCTCTATTTCCTTTTACTGTCCTCTTGTCCCACTATCATGCTCAGCCTCCATTTGGGTTTCAGTATTTTCTGTTACATTACTCCTTTCAATCCCTATTGGGCCTCTCACACTCATCTTGTCACTGATTTTGGGTGGTGGGGGGGCATCACTGTCCTCTGATGGTTGTGGGAGTTACCCAGCCTTGCTACTGCTGGATTTGAACCACCAAGCCAGTGGGCCGCACTCCCGCACTCAACCACTATGCCACCGGGGCTCAGCCCCTTGTCACTGATTTTGAATCACTTGTTGCTCCCTTATCCCTGGGTTGGTCAACACCATCTCCTTTCCACCTCCTCCCCATATCCTGTATCCCCCCTAGAACCATCAGTGCCATTATTTCCTCTTCCAGACTTTCATCCAGC